>APFE030066668.1:0-12341 GCA_000404065.3 Pinus taeda
AGGCAGCTTCTCTCCTGTCTGATGGTCCACCTTTCCTCATTTCATAAGCAGTTAGAATTCCATGCAGCTGTGACATTTTAAGGTCTTGAAGCTTTTCCTTTTCTTCTATAGAAGAAACTTTAGACTCAAACCTAGGGGACAAAGATCTTAGAACTTTTTCAACTACAACAGCCTCTTTTACTTCTTCACCCAAGTTTTTCATACAATTTACAATCTCATCTACACGAAGAAAATAGTTAGCCACAGTTTCATCATTATACATTCTGAGATTTTCATACTGAATTCTGAGAGTTTGGAGTTTTGCCCTTTTACCTGTTCATCTCCCTCATAGCTCAGAACAATCTTGTCCCATATTTCCTTAGCTGATTTATACAGCATGACTTTGACAAATTCAGATTGTGATAGACATCCCAATAGTGTATTGACAGCCTTTGCATTCGTTTCACATTTCTTCTTTTCAGCCGGATCTGTGGGAGTTGATGCTGGAAACGTATACCCTGTATCTATGATATCCCATACTTCAGTACCCAGAGATTGAAGATAGGAAGTAACTCTTAACTTCCAATGTACGAAGTTTGTCCCGTCAAAAAACCGGTGGCCTGATTGATGCTTCCCTCGCGTAGTTGCTCATGATGAAAGATCTTCCTTCAAGCGATCAAGCTTCTTCAGAAGGACCTGCTTTGATACCAATTGTTGGAAATAATACTGAGAGGGGGGGAGGTGAATCAGTATTGTCAAAGTAATTATTCCTTTTCAAAACAACTGACATACGCTACTTAAGTTTAATTAACCTGCGTATATAGGCAATTATGCAGAAGGAAACCTGTGTATACAAAGTAAGCTTTTACTTTACTTAATCTTTCTGATGATGATTGTTAATCTGTGATGCAGAATCAAATAGCAGTAACCAGAGACAGTTAAACAAAGTAGAGAAACAGTCACACTCAAGAACACAAGATATAAGGTGGAAACCCAATGTGGGTGAAAACCACCTGCTGCAATTTGTCTTTATCTTCTTTTAAATTAGAAACTTCTTTTACAATATACTGGTGCAGTCGTTTTACCAGTATGCAGGCTGCAACCTGCAGAGAGCTACAACTCTCTCTCGTTCTCCAGCTTCTCCTGGAAGGGAGCTACAACCCCCTTTAGCTCTTGCACTAGCCAAGATATTAGCGTGTAGGTGCTGGCCTACAGAAGGCTACAACCTTCTCTGTCTTCCAGGGACCACGTTTCATCAATTTTCAAACTGGATCCATGAACAATCATCAAGAAATACTTCATCAACCAAACTCCTTTTCACCAACTAGATCTGAAATCAAGTAGATACTTCTATGCCAGCTGTACCCAAAACACAGTACCACACAACAGAACCCATAACACAGCAGAAACAGCTAGATCACAACTTAAAGCATATACGCAATATCAACAGTCTGCAACTTGTGTGCATACGCATATGCGTATGGAACAACCTGCGTATACGCGCCTTTACTTCACCGAAACTGCGTGTATACACGCCTTCGCTTTACTGAACCTGCATACAGATCTATAAAGGACAACACACTCTTCCAGATATTCAATCACTAATTAACCTAGATTATCAAACTTATAGATCAAACAAGCGCCACATCTAGTAGATCAAAATCATACAAAGATACTATCATCCAAGCTTAAAGATTATGACCCATGAATAGAACTTTATCCTTCCTTTTGCGCTAAGGTTCCTCCTTCCTTTAGATCCAGATCTGCATCACCACCCAATATACCAGCTCTAGCACTTTATCAAATCTTCAATAATAATTCAGATGGTCATTTGTCACAAGATCTCCTTCCTCTTTTATAGCCTTAGGCCTTCCCCAATACCATGGTCCAAAACCATAATATCTCAATACCATGAACCCAAAACTAGGGATCAACACATCTGACGAGACGCCATGGTCCAAAATATAGGTTCAAGTTCCAAGATCTAACTTCCATGGACCAAAAGAATGATCCCCAACATATACGTGCTTTTGTAATGTATAACCCGTGTGTATACACGCCTTCGTCTAGATGAACCTGCGTATATGTCATTTTCTACTTTCTGAGTGCCTGAACTGAGATCTGATACCAAAGAAGGTTGCCATCAAGGACAACACCTATGCCATAGCTCCAAACCTGTGCCATAATGCCAACAAAACATGCACCCAAACATGTGGCTATACATCTTGTCATGCATGTGCCATACTTGCACATATTCCATGTTATTCATACATATTTATTTTTAAATTTAATTTGCAGTCTCTCTTGTTTTCAATTATTCATATGACAAGTCTCATAAGCTTAAGCATAAACACACTACTTTTTTTCATGTGGTGGTTAACAAGAAGTTATAACTCTTGCACACTTTCCATATGAACATTCCATGTGACATGGAATTCATTAGGTAAGATTATTGTATTATCAAAAACATAACAAATACCAATTTCTATTTACTTACCATTCACACATTCATATTATTTTCATAAATAAAATATATCAACCAAGCACAAATTTTAGTTAAGGGAAACTCCCTTCTTAAGCCATTTTTGTAGTTGTGACTTCACTATCCATCTTGTTCATATTGACCTATTCAAGCCCTTCTTGGCATATCCTTTATCCAAATATTCCCTCAAATGCAATTTTGTAAGGCAAGCTTCCAAACTCATTAGGAATTTTATCACGTGAATAAAAATAGCTATTTTATTAAACAAAGAAATACATTGTCTCACATTTTTAGTAGGCTTAGAAGACAAATTTCTTCATTGTAACAACTATGGGGTTCTTACCCCTTGCACTCATGTGCATATTATTTGTCTCAAAACATATTATATCAGTACAATTGTCTGACAACATGATCATTCGTTCATGCAATCTCACAAACATATACTCATATCATGCACTTAATCAGGCATTCAAACAATGCTTTAAGTTGATCTAGATTTAGACAGGAACGCAACAAATTACAAAGGTAACCATAAACACAGAGATGCAGCGGAAATAATACTTCATTTCATTAATGTAAAATACTAAAATATGTTTACAAATAGAAATGGAAATAAACCAGCTAGGGCGATGGTAGCTTATCTCTGAACTACCTTCCAATGAGGCTCAAGGGCCTTTTTATTATTGAACAATAAGAGAAAACCCTAAACAACCAAAACCCTAACCCGAGGATATGTAACACCAAGAGTTTATGAGCCCCGTTGGGGTGAGTTGGATAGCCAACTTCCCGGGGTCGCGACTTGGTCATATTATCTCCGTTCGATGCGTATGATAGCCCATTGGAAATTTCTCTCCAAGGACTATGACGGAAAAGAAGATTTTAAATAGAAAAGCGTAGGGTAGATTTCCAAAAAAACGTCGTTTAGGGCCTCAAAATGGCTCCAGAAGTTTAGAACCCGAAAAACTGCTAAAAATAGTAAACTGTGCTACAATTAAGGAAACTGAAAAACTGAAAGAAGCAATGGCAGGGCTCCAAGTGGAATTGGCGGGTGGCCACCAATATCCACCGAGATCATAAGTGTGCATAAAATTCAAGAGTCATAATCAATCTTTCTTAGAACACTTATTTGGAAAAAAACATTGACTGGAAGCAAACCTCTTATTTTATCTTAGGCATGGGCTCTATTTCTCATGTTTTGTTCAACAATGAGTCATTCTTAGGTTGGGCCATGACACCACAATGACATCAATTTACCAAGAGAAAAGTATGATACATAACCAATATTGAACACAAACAAGGTAAAGGTACCATCCCCTACAACCGCCAACCAACAATCTCACATCTCCCTATCATCCCACTCGACTCAAGGTAGTGCACCGCCTTCTCTGATCACAACAGTCCCTTAGGCCATGCCACTATCCTTTTATGGTATCCAACTTGGGTTAGCCGAGGATGTCTCAAAACCTTGTGGCTAATAGGATTTTCATTTTCCTTCGGGGCTCCAAGTACTCTCTAGACCCCACATATAAGCATTTGTCCTTACATTCCTCCTTCTATGGCTCTAGCCTTCCTCAAGGAAACCCAAGGAGAAGTGCACTCACAACACTATCACAACATGAATATCAAAATGCATAGCTAACACTTGCATTGTTCTCTCATAAGAACCTTATCTGCCATAGCCTTGATTCTAGAAGACTACACACGTCACCTTCCTTGGCTTCCCAATCATGTTGTCAACATGTTCCTAGTTACATGTTCACCATTAACCATTATTAGTCATCTGGATCATGTTATCACATTAGTATACTCCGGTTATTTATTCATGCACATCCAATATTGTATGCACCTAGCATATATTCATGCATCTAACATATCATTATTTAATATCTATTCAATGGACATGTGTCTTTGAACTATTTCATCTCTTGCGCTTTTAGCATGCTTATAATTTTATCATGCTTATACTTTTATTCATTAACATATGAAAATTTCTTAAAACATAAAAAAATGTATTAAAACTAACAAGAGATAATTTTAGATATTCCCCCTCATAGTTATGGTTGCATCACTCTTCCATCAACTTTTTCAATTCTATTGAATCTAGGGAATCTACTCAACACCTTGTATATTTATATTGTTGCATCAAATTCAAGTCAGTCTTCAAGTAACATCAGTGTATTCATATACACAGAAAAATAATTTCACATAAGTACACTTTCATGCATAGATATTAATTTAAAACTTAAATTATTTCCTATACTTGAGCCCATCTAGGTTCGGTGTTGAACCTTAGCTATGATGCCACTTTGTCACATACCCAATTTCCTCAATGACTTGTAGAGATTTTGTGATATCTAATCTCTTTTTTACTTTTTAATTGCTTGAAAATAATCTTTGATACCACTTTGTCACATACCCATACTAAATTTATCCTAGCCGCTCTTGCAAAAACTTGGTTTTCATCTCTCATACATTTTTTCAAACACTTTAGATGTAAACCATTGTTCAAATAATTTGTATACAAACAATTAAGTAGGGTTTTTCTTATAGACATTGTGTTAAACATTTTGTATGGAATCAAATAAAAAACATTTCTCTAATTCCACTTGTAACCTATTAACTGAAGTATACCACTCAATCATGAAACTTTTGATTTATGTCTTTGAGGTAAATTATCGAATAGTTTGTATGCAAATAGTAATAAAACATATTTAACACATTTATTCAAATGATTGACATTGAAATAGGCATATATTAACTATAGAAGTACTATCATACAAAAATTCTAACATACAAGAATACTATCCCCATCCACAAAACAACATTTTCGTTGGGCATTTCATTAAATAATTCGTATGCAATGAATCATTAAACCATTTAGGCATTTCTTCGAACACTTTGCATGAAAACTAATATAGAAACTTCCTTAGGGAATATCCCATAAATTATTATTGTCCAAGTTTTGAAAAATGAACCAGATTATCATCGGGGTTTCCCCTCACTATGGTCCAAGTTTTAGCCTCTAGAACCTCTGAGATTAAAATTTATAGTAAAAATTCCAACATGAATTGTTTGATGCATGATTTTATGAGAATTCAGGAAGCTCGAATTCCTCTTATGATATCCCCTATAATATCGCAGCATAATATATGAAATTTGGACTAGATGATTAGTGATATTTCCCCTCACTTTGTTCCATGTTTAAGCTTTTGGAACCTCCTAGAAGAAAATTTATAAAAGAAATTCCAACATGGCCTATTTAAATCATGATTTTAGGAGCATCCAGGAAGATTGAATTCCTTTGATCACATCTCCTAAAATATTGCAACCCAAGATCTGAAAGTTGGAAAATATTATCAACAAAACATTTCCTCACAGTGATCCAAGTTTCAACTTCTAGAACCTTTCAGAAGAAAAGTTATAATATAAATACCAGCATGACCTTTTTGATGTGTGATTTTAGGAGCATTTACGAAACTCAACTTCCTCTAATCATATCTCCTAAAATATCGTGACCAAACATATGAAATTTGGATCAATGATCAACAAGATTTCTCCTCACTATGGTCCAAGTTTCTTCTTCTAGAACATTCTAGAAGAAAATTTATAGCAAAATGAAAACATGTCATTTTTAAAGCAGAATTTAGGAAGCCCAACTTCCTCTAATTATATTTCCTAAAATTTCATGATTGAAGATTTGAAAATTGGACCAAGGGTCAATGACATTTCGCCTCACTAGGATCCAAGTTTTATCTTCTCGAACCTCCCAGAAGAAAAGTTATAGCAAGAATTCGAACATGACTTGTTTAATGAAGAATTTAGAAAGCCTATCTTCCTCAACTAGTGTTGTTACAAAAATTAATGCTTATAAAAGTTATAACCAAATAGTACAACAACTACAACAAATGATAAATTTGTTGAAGGGTAAATGCATGTACATATAAACTTGCTAAAACGAGCATTAAATAATCATGCATAATATATACTTATCTTTAGTCAAATATTTTGCAATCTAGAACTCAAGAAGGATGAGCCACTCTCCTCGCAACCATAGGCTCAACTATGATGCATTATTTATCATAGTTGGCTAACCCCACGCTAAATTGATGCCTTGAGGAAAAAACTGAACTCATGGATTTAGCATAAAGTTTTCAAACTCGTTTTAACACAAAAAGTGAAGGCCACTACCCTCAACACAATGAAAATAATCTTAGTGTTCAAACTTTCCATTCCTTGACAAAGCACATAGGCATTCACAAATGACAATGCAATCTATAAAAAACAAGGGAGACCTCCTTTGATCTTTATAGTTCCTCAACCCTCCCTTCATTAGTGTTCAATGTGCCACACACAAACATGAGAACTCTCAGTCCTCATAGCCATCTAGTAAAAGGAAAAAGAATTACAAAACATTCAATTCCTGTTACACAAGCTATGATTCACCAATTCTCATGCCAATTTGAATTTTGTGACCCAATATATGAAAATTGGACTAGAGGATTAGCTGAATTTTCCCTCACTATGGTCCAAGTTTCATCTTATGGAACCTCCCAGAACAAAAGTTATAGCATAAATGTCAACATGACATGTTTAATGAATACGTTAGGAAGCCTATCTTCCTCAATTGGTGTTATTACAAAATTTAATGCTTATAAAAAGATGCAACCAAATAATATAAAAACTACAAATATGATAAATATACTGAAGGGTAAATGAATGTACATATAAAATTGCTTAAAAGAGAAATTATATAATCATGCATAAGAGCTACTTATCTTGAGTCAAATATTTTGCAATATGGAACTGAAGAAGGATGAGCCACTCTTCACCCAACCATAGGCTCAACTATATTGTAGTATTTCTCATAGTTGTCCAAGCCTGAGTTAGATCTTGATGCCTTGAGGGAAAAACTAAACTTATGGATTTAAAACACAATTTTTAGACCTAATTTAACTCAAAAAGTGAAGGCCAATCTCCTCCATAGATAGGAAAGAATTTCAATGTTCAGCCTTTCCATTCCTTGACTAGACCCATAGACATTCATAAATGACAATGTAGTCTACATAATGCAAGGGAGTCCTTCTGATGCAGGAGCATCTAGACCGGGCTAGCAATGTGATGGGGTGGTCACATGTTGTGGCTAAATGCAAGACTTGAGGAAGACTTAGTTGTTAAATTTGTGTTAATTTCAATAAGGGCAGGTAGTTAAAAGTGGTCTAGTTTAGTTAAATGAAGATAAAGATTGAGTTATAACTGAATAACTAATTCTTTCATGTGCGGAAAGAATTAGTTAGCTATGACTTATGTATAACTTCTTTCTGGAAAAAAAGAGAGGGAGGGGAGAGGTGAGGCTTGGACAGCCAGAGTTATAAGCCTCCAGGCAATTGGAAGGCCATGAATGTTGAATATTTGGCAAAGACAAAGTTTGTAAGTATTCCATTTGTTAATGTGAAAAGTGTTTTTCAGAATTGTGTGTATCGATTTATATGAATAGGTGTACATTTCATTTTTGTAATTGGGGTTGTATTGAGAATGCATTTTAACACCGAACTAGAAGTAATAACGAAATAAATGTTGGCACAATTACTGGAACTGATTGTAAGTGGAATCATTGAAAGGCACAAGTTCTATATGGAACAGAGTTTTTGCAAACATTAGTTGATAATTAATAGTAAGCCTTCAAGGTCAGTAATGAAATCGACTTTCAGTCTCAAAATGGATGCTGGATATCTAGGTATATCGGTTGAAAACCCATATAATGCAGTAAACTGGGATTTAATTAATAGAGATTAAAACTCTATTTGTCAGAAGGATGAAATCGACTTATATGTTAGTTTGGGTTTTGGATCTGATGGTATTGTTGAGTGTTGTAGACACAGGTCCTGAGCATTGAATAAGATGGAATGCAGAAAGGGCATAGAATTTGTTTTCTGTTTATTTTGAGTCGAGGGAATAGTAATTGGTAAATGCCAGAGGTGCAGAGTGAAGAATCAAAAGTCAATTTGTGGAATGCCAGAGAGCAGTTGAAATGAACTGAATGCGTTGGAATTGGTAAAAGGTAAATGCGTTAAGGACGCAAAGGGAGCGGAGTTGCATCAAACGCAGAGCAGGAGTGTTAAATTGTAGCATTGGGAAATTTATGAACCTGGTCATTCGAAACTGTGTATGGAGCGACATCAGTCAAAGGATTGAGGAAGGGAACCATAAGAATGAGATAAATTCAAACACAGGGGAAATGCTGAGTTGCAGCGTTAGCATGAACCTGTTTGCAGCAGATTGAAATCCAACTTCAAGCAATCAGAGGTCGTATTGTTTGATAAGCGAACCCGAATGAAGGATGCACAGAATTGATGGCAGAATCATGAAGTTGCGTGGATGATAACAAGGTATGCGTATCTTGTGAACTGTGGGAAAATTATAACCTGTAGTTGAATGTGCGTGAGACAACTTGGTATGCCGAATGGAGAAAGGCACATATGTATATTGGAACCTTGTGTTTGGAAAATGAATGTAAGCGCTGGGGAGTTTGAGTCGAATGCAGAATGATGTAATGGTTACCAGATATATGAAAGTGAAGTTTGGATACGCATTAGGCAATGCAGTGTTAACATTGGTGAAGTTGATGCTATGGCTTAAGGCGCCAGCGGGTGAATGGGTAAGATGCGTTGAATAGCCACAAGAGCTATAGTTGCTGGTTAGTAAAAGCATATGTGCGATAATTGTTATATATATATTGGGTTTTGAACCATATGATTGAGGAGCTTCCGTGAATGCTAGTGTGTGAATTTGCCAGAGATTGAAGTTTTATTTGGGCAATTATTTGAGGTGCATTTTTATATGCATGAGAATGGGAAAGATTCTGGGTTATGCAAGTTTAACTTGCGTCATTTCTCTGATCTTTGTAGTCCCTCAACCCTCCCTTCTTTAGTGTTCTCTGTGCCGCACATAAACATGAAAAATCCAAGTCCTCAGAGCCATATAATCAAAGGAAAGATCACTAAAACACATTCTATTCCTATTATGCAAGTTGTCAATAATTCTCATTCCAATTCAAATTTTGCGACCCAAGATCTAAAAATTGGACCAGGGGATCAACAACATTTCCCTTCACTATGGTTCAAGTTTTAGCTTCTAGAACCTTCTATAGGAGTCTTTATAGTTGAAATTCCTACATGATATGTTTAAAGAAGAATTTAGGAAGCATATCTTCGTCAACTAATGTTGTTACAAAATTTAATGCTTATAAAAAGATACAACCGAATAGTCTAACAACTACAACCAAGATAAATTTGTTGAAGGGTAAATGCGTGTAGATATATATTTGTTGAAAAGAGAAATTAAATAATCATGCATAAGAAATATGTATCCTGAGTCAAATATTTTGCAATATGGAAATGAAGAAGGATGAGCCACTCTCCACCCAACCATAGGCTCAACTATGCTACAATATTTTTCATAACTAGCCAACCCTGAGCTAGATCTTCGTGCCTTGAGGGAAAAACTAAACTTAGATATTTAGCATACAATTTTCCGACCTAATTTAACACAAAAGGTGAAAGCCACTCTCCTCCACACATAGGAAAGAATCTAAATGTTTAGCCTTTTTGTTCCTTGACCAAGCCCATAGACATTCAAAAATGACAATGTGGTCTACATAACACAAGGAATTCCTTCTTTGATATTTGTATTCCCTCATCCCTCCCTTCTTTAGTGCTCTCTGTGCTACACAGAAACATGACAACTCCTAGTCCTTAGAGCCATATAGTCTAAGGAAAAATCACTACAACACATTCAATTCATATTACACAAGTGGTCACCAATTCTCATGCTAATTAAAATTTCGTGACCTAATATCTTAAAATTGGACCAAAGGATTAGTAGAATTTCCCCTCCCTATGGTCGAAGTTTCAACTTATGGAACCTCCCAAAAGAAAATTTATAGAAAAAATTCCAACATTACATGTTTAAAGAAGAATTTAGGAAGCCTATCTTCCTCAGCCAGTTTTGTTACAAACTTTAATGCTTATAAAAACCTATAACCAAGTAATATCAAAACTGCAACGATGATAAATTTGTTGAAGGGTAGATGCATGTGCAAATAAACTTGTTGAAAAGAGGAATTAAAAAGTAATGCATAACAGATACTTATTTTGAGGAAACTCTTTTTCAATTTGGAATTGAAGAAGGATGAGCCACTCTCCACCCAACCGTAGTCTCAATTATGCTACAATATTTCTCATAGTTGGTCACCTCGAGCCATATTTTTATGCCTTGAGGGAAAAACTAAACTCAGGGATTTAACACATAAATTTTCAAATCTGATCTAACACAAAAAGTGAAGGCCACTCTCTTCCACACACAAGAAACAATCTTAGTGTCTAACATTTCCATTCCTTGACCATGCCCATAGACATTCACAAATGACAACGTAGTTTTCACAACACAAGGGAGTCCTTTTTATATATATGCAGTACATCAACCCTCCCTTCTGTTCTCTCTATGCCACGCACAAACAAGATAACTCCCAGTCCTCAGAGCCATCCAGTCCAAGGAAAAAACACTACAACACATTCAATTCTTGTTACATAAATAATCACCAATTCCCATGCCAATTCAAATTTCTAAGTGAGTGAGAGAGAGAGATGTATGAGAAAGTAATAGAAAAGAGAAAAACTAGAAGCTTAAGAACAAAGAATAAGAACCCCCTGATTGCTCCTCATTTTTTTATAATCACACCTTGACCCCTCATCTTCCAAATATTTCAGCTTCTTGGAAAGACAAATAATTACATCAAAGAGAAATATTCACCAAAAGCATATTTTTTCTCTTAAGTCAAGTTTACCCCTCCCCAAGGCATCACAATCTATTGGTTACCCCCTTTATTCAACTCTAGCATTTTTATTAATAAAAATAAACATTACATCATTTAATAGAATTTGATATGATAGCATCAATGTTGACACCCCAATATTATATGTTCTTAATTTACAAAATTTGGGGTAACGAAAATGGGTGTTACAGCTTGTGATAATTATGTGCATGTATAAAATTATAAAATGTATCTTTATTGGTTATAAACATGGTATAAGTTGTTGCAACTTGAGAACCCAGTAAGAAAGAAGATCATTTATAGTGAAGATATGACATTTATAGAGGTTAAAACTATTCCCAAATAGGAACTCCAATCAAGGAAAGAAAGCTAAATACAATAGAGTTTGATTTGGAGGGTGTAGAATGTTAATCAACAAAAGAACATGAACTAGAAGAGAAAGAACCTCAGACACCAATCTCGAGGGGATTGCTTTATGAAAGAAAGAAATTAGAAATATATACCTTGATTTTTTCATCGCTTTTTTCTCTATCTATCCATCATTGTTGCTTTTGATTTATGAGTAAAGTAGGGAAGACGTGAAGACAACATTCTTACAATGGGATATTAAAGCATAATTCTACACAAAGCAAATAGAAGGTTCTGTTACAAAGATAAATGACTATGTTTGCAATTTGAATAAGTCCCTATATGGATTCAAACAATCTCGTAAAATGTGGCATCAAAAGTTTGATACTTAAATATTGGGATTTGGTATCTTAAGAAGTAACACTAATCACTATGTGTATTCCAAGATGCTTGGCAATCATTTTATTTATGTGGTATTTATATGTTAACAACATAAACTTTGAAATGGGAACTATAAACTCAAAAAGAGAACTCTAGCCAAAAAACCCCAAAAAAACATAAAAAACAGTTCTAAAAAAGAAAAGTGTTGATATTGGAATAACACATTTTTTTCTTCTTGGGCAAATTTTCAACATGTTTTAAAAATGACGGTGAAAACCAATTTTTTGTGCAAAAATTGTTTAAAAAACATGTTCAAAACGA
>APFE030066668.1:13542-57585 GCA_000404065.3 Pinus taeda
AATAATTATTTACATTTCATAAATAAATAAAAAAAAAAAAACAAAAACAAAAAAACAAACAAACAAACAACAACAACAACAACAACAAAAACAATAACAAAAACAATAACAAAAAAACAAAACAAAACTTTTAAAAAAAGGGCATGGTGTAGAATTACCACTTTTTTAAATCAACATCAAAATCACTACCATTCTAAAACGCAAGGTACATAAAAAAATTTATAGTGCCAAAAACTATGCTCTAAAAAAAAACGTGTGTTCTGCATCACCCATTTTCAAAATCGGGTCACATTTTTGCTATCTCTACAAAACAGGTAACAGTATCAGTTCCCGTTTCAAAGTTTACGTTGTTTGTTGATGATATGTTGTTGTTTGGAAACAACAAGGAAATCATCAAGAATTCCAACACTTAGTCATCTTCTGAGTTTCATAGGAAATATCTTAGTGTTAAAAAAATTATCTTAGGCATGGAAATTAATAGGGATCAAGAAAACATAAAACTCTAATTGAATAAAGAAATACGCTAGGACAATATTGATATGCAAGAATTGAAACTAAGCAAGGTCCCTATTCATATAGGTGTAAATTTAAAGTACATTAGTGTCCCAAGGCATAAGAAAACATAGAAGACATGTCCCATGTTCCATATGCATTGATATGAGAAATTTGATGTATGCTATGATTTGTACTAGACTAGATATTTTCCATGCAATGGGATTTTTGTTGTGGGTAAATGTCAAAACTATGGAAGGAACATTGGGCAATTGTAAATAGTGTCATAGATATTTGCATGATGTTTTAAACTATGAAATATGATTCCAAGGGTGATCTAAACCCCATATAAAAATAGATATAATATCTTTGTTAATGTCGTGATTTGGATAGAGATATCAACTACAAAAGATCTACAAATGGTCATTCTTTTAACCTTTTTGGTGGAGTACTTTATTGGATGAGCAAGGGGAAGGTCATAATTACATTATTTACTACATAGGTTGAGTACATGACATTCACTCATGGAAGTGAGGGAGTTATATGGTTGCAAAGATTGTGTTCAAATATTGGTTTTGTTTAGAGAGAAATGAAGATAGGTTGTGATAGCTCAAATGTTTTTTTTTCTAGCAAAGAACCCTACTTATGATTTAAGAAAAAGATTATTGGTGTGAAGTACTCTTTCGTGAGAGAGATTGTTAAACACAACAAAGTGTTGTGAGAGAAGGTTGATACATTTAAGAATGTTGTAGGCTCATTAATGAATCTATTAGCACTGGAAATTTCTCTCAATTTATAGAATCAATGGTCATCGTTGTTGTTAGTAGTTGATTATATGAATTTCTTCCCTTGGATACCATTTCTATAAAGTATTCAATAAATAGTATTATGTTAAATATGTGTTGTATCCTTTGCAGGAATATTTAGTCACATCTAGGCAAGTGTTTAATAGAAGGTCCGTGAATGAAGGAGTCTAAGGGGGACCCATCATTATATTTGTGAGGGATGCCCCCTGTTGGCTTGATGGGCCTTGACCCAGGTTCAAAATTAGTTGCACCAACCAATAAAACCCTAAACTATTGGCCCTTTCGGCAACAACCCATGTAGCATAGGTTGCAGTCTCACCAGAAGTAGTATTGGGAGATGACAAAACTAGGTTTCTACATCCATATATTTGTGTGATGGGTTCCTGCAACTTCTAGGGCTTAGTTTTGTCTTCGCAAACACTAACTCTTCCGACATAGATAATTACAGTAGTTCACATAAACAACATCTATACATTCGCGAAGGTCTTTAAACATTCATAACATCAATAAATCATACTCGTCTACTACTTTCACGCATAAGATGAGAATTCATTCATATAAATTTAGATATAAAGCGAAAATACAAAAACTATAGATGTAGATATAAATACACAGATACACAATTTATGGATCAAAATTGTCTTTATTATATGTATTCTTTTAAGTACAGACTCTTCTTCCCTGTGCACTCATTTGCACAGGTCAGCGCACTTAGCCTGCGGACTTACCAAGGTCTCTGTGCACTTAGCTGCATGAACCTTCCCCTTCACCTAAGTATAGGAAACATACTTTCTTGCGTTAGCTTACTTGCCCAAAAAATGATCTTCTGTCAATAAGTTTTTTTCTAGACTCAGTATGACTCTTCTATATATAGCCTTTTCTTTTACAACACCATGGTCCACGGACCATTGGCGGGTCTCAAAACTCCATATTTCCTAACAACCTAAGGGACTAAATCACCTTTGACTCTTATTACCTTCGTGTTTCGCTTCCTCAAATCGTATAGAATTTACATTTGTACAAAAAGTAAGTACCAAAATTTGACCCTAAGGGACCCTATCCCAACAACCCCCCAGCACAATTTTGTTACTCGTCCTCGAGTCACTCGGCCGACACTTTGATGTTCACTTGAAGTTCGTGGAACTCCAATTTCAAAACCTGTAGATCAGTTGTTCCTTGCGTAGGAGTTTGTTGCACTTCCTCGACTAATTTTTCGGTAGTTGGGCCTTCCACCACGAGGCCCATTGTCCTCTGAATCTGTTGCATGCCCTTAATTTTACTATGTACTGATAGATAAATTTGTATGGCCTCCTCTGTCCGAGGTTGAGTTTGTGCCATGAGAATTGCACCATTGGCCACCAAAGCCCTGCACACAGGTTCTTTTGCACAGTCGCTTTTCCTGCATAATGTCCTCCAGCTACTCCTGCATGCACTTCTGCAAGAATTCTTGGTCGTTCATACTCTGGGACATATCTACGCAGTACCTCATCAAAGCCCATTTTGTATAAGTGTTTAGCGATCACAAAGAAGTCAATCGCTCAGACCACCAATTCCTTCTTCTGTTGTGTCGATTATCCTTTTTGGGCTATCCCTGTAGACAAAAACTGAATTATATCTGCAAAGTGATTGTCTGCAATATGAATAGTAAAGAGTTGCACATTAGGAAACTCTTCTTCCAAACTTGTACACTCATCGCCAGTATCTATCCTAGATAGGTGATTAAGACCAACATTCAGGCGTTTGGGCTTCACGATCACCTCAAAATCAAACTCATGGAATAGCAACAACCATTTGCAAATCTTTCCCCCCAACATAGGCTTATTGACCAGATATTTTAGAGAAGAATGGTCTGTATACATTTTGAAGTGTGCGCCTAAAAGATAGTGCCAATATTTATATAGTGCAAACACCATTTCTAGTCCTTCGCAGTCTGTAGTCAAGTTTCTCCTCTGCCTTTGATAATTTCCTAATTGAAAATGTTGTAGGATGATCAATGTCTCCTTCGACTAGTTGGCTCAAGACCGCACCTAGTGCAATGCGAGATGTGTCCACATGAATATGAAACTCCTTTTTCCAATCCGACAACATCGGAATGGTCATGGTGACCATTTTTCCTTCAAAATGTCTAAACTGCTTTGGAATCTTCAACCCAGCAGAATATTGCATCCTTCTTCAACAGTCTTTTCATTGGCGCATTTATTTGTGCATACACCTTGATAAACTTTCTATAATATCTAGTATGACACAACATTGCGCACAACTATTTTACATTCTTTGAGGCCTCCAAATTAACAATTAAAACTATCTTGGCAGGGTCTACCATCAATGCCTTCTTGCAAACCACATGAACCAACAATATTCCATAAGGTATGCAGAAGATGCACTTTTTCGGATTAAGGGCGATCTAATGTCTTCGGCAGGTATCCAACATGTGGCGCAGACTAGCAATGTGGCGCTTGACCAATTGAAACACAGTCCAATCATCAAAGTAGACTTCTAAAAACTTGTGGATGAATTCATTAAAAGCCGCAATTACCACTCTTGAAAATATTGCAGGCGCATTCTTCAACCCAAAAGGCATTACCGTATATTGAAAACAACCCCATTTTGTCGCAAAGGTGGTCTTACTTCGATCCTTTGGTGCGATCTTGATTTGATGGTACCCCGAGAACCCATCAGTGAATGAGTAGGCTTCCTGCCCTCCAACTTTCTCCAGTGCCTCATCTGTAGATGGCGTAGGGAATGGGTCATGGATGCATGCTTCATGTGTAGGGAATGGGTCATGGATGCATGCTTCATTCAACTTCCTTGAGTCTACACATATCCAAACTTCATCCTGCTGCTTCTTTTCTTGGACTACAATGGGACTTACCTAGTATGATTCCTCCACAGGTTCAATGATCTCAGCTTCCAGCATCTTATCCAACTCCTTGCACACCTTTTCTTTATATTTTGGATTTAATCGGTAGGGGCGTTGCTTTATAGGCTTCACATATGGCTTCAAAGTAATCTTCATGACACCCAAATCCCCTACTATCCCCTTTAGATTTTAAAAAATGGTGGGAAACAAGTCCTAAGACTCACACAACAGCTCTGCGACCTTATCAACTATATCTTCGTCCCAATAGTCACTTATATTAGCAAACTTCAGTTGCGCGTTCGATCCAATATTTACCTACTTCATCTTTAAAGGCTCTGATATGTCAGGGATTTCTGCTTTGGGTCCCTCGACCACACGCTATCCTTCGGACTCAGGAATATTGATGTTTCTAGGGTCGTATTTTCCTTCTTCTGCAGTTACATCATAACATTCCAACACATGGTGTAGTTGGGTATTCCAATCTAGCTGAACCCATGCTACTGGTTCCTTAGGTACTTTGAAGATCCCCACTTTGATTTCTTGGAGCACCTCATCAATACATTCAAAGCCATCTTCAAAGTTGAAAGTTAATAGGAATTTTTCCTTCAGGATATTTCATTCAACCATCCCATGTCACAACTCAGTTTCCAAGTACCAGTTCAGTGGGATGGTATCCAAAGTGTGACAAAAGATTTGTACCCATTCCGGCTACGGTTCCTCTCCCCATGCTTGATTCCATTGCACAAGATGTTCGCGCGGATTATCCTTCTAGGTGTATTTCTCCATCATATGGGTATTAGCATACCCAAACCTCAGCTTCATCATTCGCCTGTATTCCTTCCAATCAGTGAAGTTGTCCTTATGCATACCCCACCAATGGGCAGGCGTAACTCCAATGCTAGATTTACTGCTTGGAACTGATGCACTTCTTGCACATCCCTTTCAAACTTATCCAAAAAAAAATTAACATCTTCTAACCCATCATAATAAGGTAAATTTCATACCTCAGTGGATATGCATCGAAGCAATTTTTTCAACATATTACAGCATAGTGAGGGGACTTCATGTAATCGGTTCTGCCAATCCTTAAGCTCTTCATCAGAATCTAAAGTGCAGGAGCTATCTCTATCCCATGTGCTTCGCCCATCCACTGTAGGATTATTCCAGTCTTCATCACACGCAGTGATCTTATAGATTTGTTCAATATCATCCTCTTCTTCATAATCATGCACTGGTTCTGTATATCGTACACCTTTAGTCGAATCCAATGGAATGATGACTCAGAGATGCTTTCTTTCGAATGTCATTCTGTGCTTTTTGAGATTAATAATTTCGTCCATGTCAAAAGCCAAATTAATTCCTAGTAGTGCAAGGTATAGGTTACTATCGTCGACTATATCGATCACTTCAAAGTCAACTAGGGTGCTCGCTCCTTCAATATCTATCATGGCCCCATACAAGCGCCCCATAGGAATGATATTCTGTTGATTTTCCATACAGAGATGGATAGGAGGCCATTGCAGCATAGGACTCCCCATTCTTTCCTATGTTTTATTTGGTAGAACATTCACATCAGACCCTAGATCGAGAATTACCTGATCCATTTCATACTCTCTAATTTGGGTGGTTAGTCTCATTTCGTGACCCGTTCACTTCATACTTTTGCCAACTTTACACACTACACATTGTTCTGGAGGAGTTTTAATCTTACATGTACAATTATTAATAAGCTCTTGTAGCCCTTCTACCACCCTTATATCACGTAGAAGCTTCATACAAGTCTTCAAAAATGTTGCTAACAATGAAGGGTCTATGTCTTGTGCACTATTGTTTCCTCCATGCTTCTCATGACTTCCTAAGGTAAAATATCCTGTGAAGCTCTTTTTAGCTTCCATAAAAGTTTCTTTTGCATGGCTTAGGTCAAACCCAACTTCCTTCTCAGTATCCTTCCGTACCCATCCTTCAGACTCTGGTTGCTTTCCCTTATCTTGTCCTGTGGCTCTACTACTTCATGACACAATATTGATGCTATGCTCCTCTTCGTGAGGCTCTTCTCTCATCATTCAGATATTCTGCGTAGGTGTTTGAGCTTTATTTTCTTGCATATTTGTTATAAGTACCAGGAAATATTATATGACATGGTCAAACTGTCGGCAATACTAACAAGAGGGGTGCGTCAAATTCTGGTAGTCGTGTGCAAAATGACCTGCCTCTCCACAATTGTAACAAATAACCTATTCGCGACCCCTTCCAGCTTCTCCTCCTCGCCCTCTTCCTCGACCTTGGAATCCTTCGCACAATGCACCTGTTCCTTGATCCCGAGGCCTATTTTCTGCCTGCATCCTATATGTAGGGGTATACTCCATCATCAGTTCATAGCTTCGGCAGTTGTGCTCATCATGCCCAATTGATTTGTAGTAAGTGAAAAACAGTTGCTGCAGAGTTTGCACAAACTTTTGCAAGAGATGGCAATTATCAGTCGTGTGCTTCCCTGAGATTTGATAGATAGCACACCATAAGGCTACTCCTGTGCTCGGCCCAACAGTGTTTTCTAGCTTCAGGGGGATATGACCTCCCCCAATAAGGTAATTCTGATAGACTGAGAAATGGTCCTTGTCATGACCATGGCCTTTACACTTCAGGCACCAAAATTTCGCGTGCACCTCGGGATGGACTTCCTTTCCCTTCTTAAGGCTCTGTAACGCCATGTGCAGGCTAGCTAGTTGTGATTGAATCTGTTGTACCCCCATATTTGTATCCTGCATTGGTGAAGCTTCCAACCTCATGGCAATCCCTAAGGCTTCAACTTGCATTCCTATTTTTTGTTGCAATAGTGGTAATCTTAGATGAGGTAGGAGCAAAGTAATGTACCAGCCTTTATGTTGATCATCTGTAATTCTCATGTTAGCCTACTAAATTAGACACTTCAATCATTGATCAAAGTCCCATGTGGACTCATTTACCCTTTGTTGGATCTCTTTAAACTCTGTTACTGACTTGGCTTATGACTTAGGTTTCTTAAATTCATTGTTCAATGCTTCTTGTGTTTCCACCATAGTCAAGTTTGGTTTTCCTGAGAAAAACTTGATATACCAACTCAAAGCCCTGTCTTGTAGCACTGTGACTAGTTGCACTTTCTTCATATTGTCATCAGTGATCTGTTGTCATCTACAACAAACCAAAATTGCTCAGGGTCTTCAATGCCCAGACCCTTAAATATAGGCATCTTCATTATGCTTTCCCTATTAAATAATGGAGGTGGAGGTAGAGGTGAGGGTGTAGGTGTGTGGGGTGGAGGTGGAGTGGACGGATGAGGTATGCTTGTGATACCCTAGCTTACGATTTGTAGCGCACTTTGTGGTGTCCTTAGAATACTACCTTCGTTGTCACTATCGGACGATCCTAACATCGGACTATATTCAGAGCCTGAATCTAGGTTCCTTCTGAATGATCTCCCACTTCACGTAGTCCCAAACATTAATTTAAAGGCATAACCCTCTTTTCGCATAGTGACATCTTAATCCAGGTCTTAAGGGATTTCAAGTACTTACCTCTTGGTCCCTTGAAAAACCTACACTCTACTTCACTATGAATGGTGGATGTATTGATTGCGAACTCAGTAATGAATCCCCCCAGAATATTATCGATCCAGTGGTCGATAGCCCGCGCGATTTTGTTTTTTGAATCCTCCAAGCGCTTTACTATTTTTGCAGTCCACACAATAGGGCCATAAATCTTCCACATACCCTAACTATTTGCCAATTTAGACAACCACTCGTGCAATTCGCATGGAAAAGAGTAGAAGAATATGTCGTGTTTGTCTGTGAATAGGTATCTATTCAGCCACTCTTCCTTTGATAGGCGCGGATTCCTGTTTTCCTGAGCTGCAAACACGGGTAGTTTCCGATCTATCCACTTTTCAATTTCTTTCTTAGTGGGGAACCACTTATCACACATTCCTCATATAGTTCTCAGTCCCGGCAACAAAAACAATTGTTGGCTTGATGGGCCCTGACCTGATTTTAAAGTTAGTTGCGCCAACCAACAAAATCCTAAACTGCTGGCCCTTTCGGCAACAACTCGCATAGCATAGGTTTCAGTCTCACCCAAAGCAATATTGGGGGATGACAGAACCAAGTTTTTGCATTCATAGGTCTGTGTGATGGGTTCCTGTGGCTTCTAGGGCTTAGTTCTGTCTTCCCGAACCCTAATCCTTCCAACACAGATAATTACAGTAATTCACATAAACAACATCTATACCTTCATCAAGGTCTTTAAACATTCATAATTTCAATAAATCATACTGATCTACTACTTTCACGCATAAGATAAGCATTCATTCATATAAAATCAGATACAGAGCGAAAACACAAAAACTGCGAAAGTAATTATAGATACACAAATACACAATTTATGGATCAAATTGTCTTTATTAGATGTATTCTTTTAAGTACATACTCTTCTTCCTTGCGCACTCAGCTGCAGGGGCCTGCACACTTAGCCTATGGACTTACCAAGGTCTCTGTGCACTCAACTGCAAGAGTCTTCCCCTTCGCCTAAGTATAGGAAACAGACTTTCTTGCCTTATCTTACATGCCCAAACGATGATCTTCTATCAATAAGTTGTTTTCTAGAATCGCTATGACTCTTCTATATATAGCCTTTTCTTTTACAATACCATGGTTTGTGGACTATGGGTGGGTCTCAAAACTCCCTATTTCCTAACAACCTAAGGGACTAAATCCCCTTTGACTCTTATGACCTTCACGCTCTGCTTCCTCAAATCGCAAGACTTTACATTTGTACAAAAAGTAAGTACCCAAATTTGACCCTAGGGGACCCTATCCCAACACCCCCACTGCCTCCCATGGCCCTTAACATAAGTTTTTTTGGCGTTCATTTTGTGCTTTTTGGCCCACTGTAATCTAATCATGGTCAAGGGATTAATATTGTAATATAATCCATGTTAACATCTTAGGATTTTGGATGCTATGGAATGCTTAAATATCTATTACAAATGGTAAATTTAATATAACGAATAAGAAGGAAGTGAGGCTCTATGTTTTGCTTATTATTTCAATGAAGAGTTTCCTAAGTAAATCTTTATGTATTATATGTGCCACTACTCACTTTCTATTTGTTTAAGAATTTGTAGCCATTACTTCACTTGAAAAGGTTTAAGACTTACAAGATTGCTTTAATGGATCCCATATCCCACTTATAAGCTATAAATATCCTTTAAAAGTCTAAGTGGTGATTCAAAGCCTCCTTCGTGGACCTTCAACCCTAAAACCTTCATTTCATGCGTAATAAAGCACAATGCCTTTATTTTCTTCTCAAATCATGGTCAAAGGCCCCAATTAGGTATTAGGTAACTTTCTGATGGTGCCCAAATCCTACTAATATATCTATGTGTTATATCAACATTATAGTCATTTTAATAACTCCAAATGCATACACCTCTTGAATTCTATAAAATGCATACTTATATTGAGAAAATTTAAATGACATGCATTTGGGCTGAATGCCTTACCAAGCGGAGAAAATAAAAAATGAGTGTGTTCTATATTTTCACAATATTAATGGGTTTTATGAAACTTAGTTTATTATTTTTTGAAGCCATGAACTTTATACACCAGCCCATAAATAGTTATGATTGATACTCATAGTAATTATGGTCAATATCATTAATCATGATAATTACTCATAGTTATGGTCAATATCATTAATCATGATAATTACTCATAGTTATGGTCAATATCATTAATCATGATAATTACTCATAGTAATCATGGTTAAGATGACCAAAATTATTTATGGTTACAAATATTTATTTTATTCACCATGGAAATTTTTTAAATTTTGCGTTGAAAATATTATACTTAACATTATTACAAACATAAAAATGAACGTTCAGATTGTAATGAAAATTTAATCATTTGCATCGATACATACTAACGTTGCGATGCTTTATATCGTGATTACAATAGATGTGTTAATTTAAATTGCAGAAACACTGTAGTACTTCGAAGATTCAAGGGGAATTGCAACTGTGAGTTGCGTTCTTGAGTTGATATATATTTTTTAAACCCTTTGCGTTCAAGTTTGCAATGACCTTCGCTCAAGCCACTACTGCGCTGAATCATATTAAAATGATATATATATATATATATAAAATCGCAGTTGTCTATAATGCGACTTTTTGAAAGCCTTTCTGGTGAGTTTTTCCGGTCAAAATTCGGCAGCAATTTATTGGAATCCCAAGTTTGATAACTAGTTTCTGCACAATCAAAGCGCCCCAGGGGTTTTTCAGGGTGCTGAATCCAGATATGCAGTTAAAAAACCAATTTAACTGCAACAAATCAAGATTTAACCTCGATTTCTTCCACCGGATTCCGTCACCGGAATCTCCAAAAAGTCGTATTATAGACAACTCCTATAATATTCATATTCGTATTCGTATTATATTACATTTTAAATCAAATAAAAGATATATGATACAATGCAAATACTATTTATAATATGGTCGAGACTAAAACCAAGACTCACTAACTAATTTAAAGGAGGAATCACCAAATAAAGTGTCATACAAATAACAATAACGTATCATATATATTTTTCAAAATCTGTGGCCGGGGCATGTATGGGCTTCTTGTTGCTTCCAAAAGAGTAGCCAGATCAAGAGGAGGTCTCAATTTTCATTCAGTTCTTGCAAGCCTATGGTCCAATGCCATCGGGAAACGATGCATCTGATTCAGAGACAGAATAACAATATTCTTGAGCTCATTGTGTTCTACCAACACTCTACCCAAAAGGAATTTAAGTTGCCAATAGATATCCACTGTATACATGTTCTAATTGTGCTTACCCCTTATATGACCAGCATTAGGAACCTAATATGCCACCTCAAAAAGCACCTCTAAGTTTGTGAGATTACATCTCTCGTTGGAGAGATCTCATTTGACCTGAGTGATCTCTTCTAGGATTAGCTAAGGGGTTAATTCCATGTAACACGTTGTCTATTTCTCAACCTGTGTGTAAGCTTTAGAGTGGTCTCACTCCTTATAGTAGGAATACCCTCTCGAACCTTGGCATATTTCCTCAACTTGGATACTAGTGAGAGGAGTGAGAGATGGCAAGTAAACACGTTGGAGCTAGTGCAAGTTACTGGAACTCAACAACATCCTGAATCCATATCTGGGCTTCCTAGTTACTGAGCAGAAGCACTAGGGGAGCCATTCATAGAGGGATAACTGAAACCAAGCCATAAATTAGTGTTTAAATTGCAAACCCAATAAATCTAAACATACAGAAGTTCGTACCAATCATTGGGTTGCAGAGGGGGCTTACCTAGAGGGCATTGTTGCTCTGCTAGCATGACCTGACTAACAGAGTGAAAACTTGGATGACTTGTAAATTCTATAAGAATTAGAGTATCATGCAAACTAGTGTCTTCCTCGATCTGGGAAGAGAAAACAACATAACTATGCTAGCCTTTCCTTCCTACATGTAGGGTTGGCCATAAAACTAGGCTTGTATGGAAAAAGCCAATAAGCCCAACATGGAGAGTGACATTGATAATTGTTTACAAGTTGTTAAGCTTGAGGGGAGACTTGATGGAAGAGTTAAGGAAAGGAAATTCCAAGGCCGTTAGAGATAATGAAATTGGCCTACATGTTTGCTAAGAAAAACCTTATGTGACAGGTAGAATCCCAATGAGGCAACTTTTGATGGCTTGTCATTAAGTGTTGATGGATTGATAATATTGTAGTGGTCAGATTGGTGCATGGGAATTGTACTATTACCCATAGAATGCCTTTGTAAATCACTCGAAGTTCTTATTCACATAGATTGTTGACTATGGTAATGAATGCAGAGAAGGTTTGTTGGGTGGTGCCCTGTAATAGTGGTTGGCATGTTGTACATCACTTAAATGATGTTCTGCAGGGGGGGGTTGCCACATCTCACAGATGCATGGACTAGTGGGCTGATGGAAACATGCTCCCTTCCCTTGCCTCGACCATTTTTGTCATCTTAGTCACCCCATACGAGGGACATTTCTTTAAATACTATTAGAAACTATTTTTATAAAAAAATTGTTGTTATATGTGTGTGTGTGCGCGTTTTAAATTATTGTAAATATTGTTTTCTAAACTTCAATATAAATTAGAATAGATTTCTTTACCATCTATTTTATACATTTATAAGACTTTAATGTAGACTTATTGTTAAAATTATATTTAAGTTTATAATTTAATAGATTTTTTTGAAAATTATTTATTTATTTAATTTAGCTTGTAGCCTAGGTTGAGGCTAATGCATCTATTGAATGGAGGAATGATCTACCCATGGTGGAATGCTTTCATTAGGATTATGTGAAACTCGATCAAACTTAAACACTCACTGAGATAATTTAATTCCCCCAAAATTAACTCTCATCCTCAACCTCTCCCCATAAAATTTAATCCTAAAATCTAATTCAAATAATCATAAAAACACTATTTTAATAAAAAATTAAATATCATTTTAAAAAATAAATATAATTGAAAACCATAATAATTTATCCAAAATCTTCCTAAAATATTTTTCATTATAACTCTGAAATGAGCATACTCCATAGTGAATTTTTGCCCTTGTTTTTATTGATTTATTGATATTAATTTTAACTATTCTGAAATCGAGGACACAAAAGAATAATTATTGGGATTCTTCCACTAAAGATATGGATAAGCAATAGGAACCTTAATCATGCCCAATTTAAAAAGTTAAATATAGCGTAGTTGGTTTGCAACTATATGAGTTCTCCAAGATGCTTTATGCAAAAATGTCTATGTAGATATTGCACTTTATTCCTTCATTGCTTAATTTCTGTCATCCTTTCCATATTGAAACTTTGCTAAGATACTTTCCTTATTATTTAGGAAATGGATTATTCAAGCTTTTGGCAATCTCTTTATCATACTTACAAAAAAGTTACTATTTAATGCTTTAATCCTTTTTCGCATAAGAAAACCTATTATTTTTTTCCTTCACTCATTACTATTATAATAGTAAGTTTAAGATATCTCCTTTATTATTATTAAACTTAAAAAATAATTTATAAAGAAAAAATATATATATTATTTTAAGTTTTTACTTAATATTTATGAATAGTTAATAGGTTAAAAATATATATAAATATAATATTATTATATTATATAATATATATAAATTCATACTATTATTAATATACAATTGCAATTATATATTCATAGTAAATTAAGTAATTTTACTATTATATAGGTGTAAGAGCCATAATTCTACCTATAATCATGATATACCACTTGATAATTTATTGATTATTCATTTACATCTAATCATATTATAGGTATACTATAAATTATCTTCTGTTGAGGGGCTTTATTCTCAATGTATAGGTAAATTAAGTGTTGAGATTTGGATACTTTATTTTCCAAGATAGTTTTGTTTTTGGTTCTTTTAATTATTTCTTCTCCACTTGGTAAAGAATTGGTTATCATATGAAGAGTGGAGAGTTTGTGGATCTAATAACATGTAATGTTGGACTAATGTTGGACTTTATGATAGAGTTTTCTTCAATTTAATCGAGCCAATGGATGTCACCTTGTCAACCAGGGAAATTGACATATTCCTACATTTTAATTTATTGATTCATGTAAAAAATATTATGTTTTGTTTTTTATATGATTAATTTCTTCGTCCCTCGCTAACAAAATTTTCTCATCTTGTTTTTTAGGAATCTCATTTTCATGTGATTCCTAGTTGCACTAGATTGCAACTTATTGATGAGTTGACACTTGTTTCCTCCTAGATTCATGCAATATAGCGTATTCATTTTTGTTTTTGTTGGGACCACCTTAGTTGGAAAAGTTCTTTTTTATTTTCTTGTCAAAGGATGTGTCTTTAAGCAATGGACATGAAACACTATCATATGTAGAATATTGACTTGAATTACCAAGTCTACTTTTGCGTGCTTGCTCCATAGTCTACCAACTTCCATGATTAACCCATGGCTCTAGTTAAATCTTCATGCTACCACACTCTTGAGAATCCTTATTGAAACTATTTTTGTTTTTTGTTAAGCTTGGTAGATCCTTCTTTTTCACTATAAAATAAGTAAGCAAGTTACACACATACACATCTAGGTTAGGTGGTCTCAACTTGCATAGCGGGAAAACAAGTATGTTGACCACCTAACCGCATTATAAGTTGTCCAGTAGAAAAAAATACTTAGTCTATCTATCCAACCTATATAAACTTCATTGTCATGTCCACAACCATATTCTAGTTGTCTATACATATATATGACTACAAACTGTAAATTAAAAGTTATCCGCATGAAAACAAATAAAAAAATGACTAAGAGTCAACATTCTATTCCTCTTGTTCGGCAGAAGCCGAAGCCACTAGGGTCGAATCTTTCACGTTGGACCCTAACAGCTCAAGCAGCACAAACACGCATGGGAAATGTTTCTCTATATGATCCAGGCGGTTATCCTGCTTCTGCAATTGAAATTGCAGTTTTTGAAAATCTTGTTTATAATTTGGAAATTCTTAGACAACAATCATCCAAATTTGCTCCATGGCCTTACCCAAGAGTCATTTCATGAGCTAATACAGATTAATGGATTGTTTGTATTGCGTCTATCAGCCTTTGGTGTGTCCTGGGTCCGGAATTAAGATCTTTCAATCCTCCGTGTCTGCTGCCTCCACACTCGCTTGACGATTTAAATTTTCCTTCCATTTGGCTATGAGTTGTTTGATTTCCACTCTAGTTCCCCCCGCATACGCAGTCGCTGCTTCGTGGATTAGGTTGGCCATGGGCTTCCTGCCTCGACCTTTTCTCACGGTGCTCGGCTCAACCTCAGCCTTGCTCCCTCGTGGTCTCTTCCTGCGGCCCTTAGTAGTCGCTAGTTGACTTATAGCCTCAATACCCTTGTACCTTTTGGCCACCTTCAAATGTTGTTCCGAAACAAGCCTTTGTTCTTTTCTTAGACCAGGAAAGTTACCTCCCGGCTGACATGTTGTGGGAGCAAGAAACCATTATTTCCAAAATGCTAATTTCTGAATTGCATTCATCCCATGGTTCTAACAATGCAACAAATTTGTCACCCATTATTTATGCACATAACCCCCGAGCGTAAGGGACCTCCACCCGAGACTCTCGAGACGCCCTTGCATGACCCTTGCCTTGCTCGTGTTGTGACTATGGTCTTGGAGGTGAGGTGCATGGCCACCCACCAAACTTGCAACTCAGAGGTCAAGCCCGTAGGAACCACACCCCTCATCTCTTTTGCCCCTCGTTGACTGCCTCTGCCCCCATTCCCCTTGACTTAACCTCTGCTTAGCGTGACTCAAATCCTCCCCGCGACCTGACATCTGAACCCTAGCATCCACAAGGCATCCTACCCATAGCTTACTCACCACCCCCCTTCCCAGCGACTGGCTTAAGCTGGCTTGGCCAACATTCCTTGCATGCCAATTCCTCCATTTCAGAAGATCCTGACTCACGACAGTCTTCCCCCACCTAATGCTCCTTAGGGGCTTGGCGTTAGATCATTTCAGAGATCGGAGTAGTCTGACCGCAATGATAATTTCCACTTCCTTACCCTCAACTCCTAGGTTTTCTAGGCATATAATAAATAGTAGTACACTCTGGAAGACTCCCTCCCATCCCATCCCTATAATCCTCATGCAAGATAACAAAATGCCAAACTTAAAAGACACCCAAGAAGAGCCTCTGGACTTGGGATTGTTTAGGCAGACCACCTCCTCCAGGCTAATTCCCCTGCCCCAGTTACTTACCCACACAAACCTCATGCCCCCATGCAAGCCCCAGTTACAGACCAGATATAGGGAAACACAATGGAATGTAGGTGGAACCAGTTAACATACCCGATTACCTGTGTTTGAAGATGTCATATCTCCTCACCTTACTGACATTGTCACTCCTCTTTTTCCATCGCCACCTCTGTGCTTACACCCTCCAAAATGTTCTCTCTCTTTGTGGTCAGTAAACTCAATTGCATGCAAATTCCACCTTCCCTCCTCCTGCTTGCCTTAGGCCTACTGACGCCACCACGCCTTGCGTGTCAAGTGTGTGGGAGGTGGTGGCACCATCCTTTCCTGTCATTTTCATTATGACAACCTTAATGGGTATGTTTTCCAACCCACACCCTGATCGGGGGTAATCCTTAATGAAAGTATTAAACCTTGCCTAAAGAGCTTATTTGTATCCATGAACATATAATATCTTTAATGCATAGATAGAATTTTGATTACCTTTATTCACAACACTTTTTATTTTAGTAATATTTTGATTACATATTTGTTTGTTTCATACTCATTATCATTGTATTTACCTTCCACTTCTTTGTCATGGTGTTTTATGTCTTCCTCACATATCCCTAATGGAAAAAACATATCTTCACTCACGACAACATGGCATCATGGATATATATTTGTACATCATAAGTTGAGGCTTCTTGAGTCGTCATTGTTTATGATGTATAAATATAACCTCTTCAACACTCTTGATAAAAGTACTTTAGTTCCCTCATGTCTTGAATATTGTATTCATTAAACATATTGGACACGTAAGCAACACCTCCTCTTTTTCTTTGGTCTGATGTTTTATGTCATGTTGCAACACAAACCCCACAAATGTATGTTATTTAATTTTAGTTATATTAGTTCTATCTATACATTGTTTTCTACCCATTTCATTAAGATTTTCCTTTCACTAATTACATGTTGTTTAAAACTATTTGCAACCAGTTCCAAGCCATTGGGTGTTTTAGATAACATATTGTACATCCTAGAAATATAATCTCTCTTTTGATCCCTAAGTAAGGCATGGCAATTGGGATCCTCATTTTCTAGAAGTTGCATTTGATAAAGGGAAATGATTTCATTTTGTACTTTCTCTATTATCATATTATACTTTGTGTTAGAGTGAAAATAATGGGAAATTATTTCTTTCATAAGCAACTTGGAAATTGTTCCATGGGGATTTTGCATTAGTACTTATATCATTTGCAGTGATGGAACCAAAAAGTCAACATGTTTTTGAGTTAAAACTCATACCAAAAGTCTTGGTACATTTGTTACTTGCAGTAGAGACTTTAACATTTCACTTGTACTAAAGTAAAATAAATTGCTAATACCTTTCACACATTTGTGTCTCACTTAATCCATGTACCTGAATCTATAATGGGAAGAGATTTCATGCAAACTACAACAAAAGTTCAAGTTGATCACATAATAGTTTGTCATGATAAAAAATATCTGCCATAATTTCTTTTACTAGCTCTTGAGATCCACTTTCTTGTAGAATGAGTTGCACTTATGCAATGAGTAATAGGAAGTGGTATTTTCTTATGAGGTAATAATGGAAGAATAATATTTATGAAGGACACAATTTCATACAACTAATCATGAGGCTTATTTAATGAAAAAGGAATAACAATATGTGAAACGAGGCCAATGCTAGCTAGAGTGTCTCTAAGGATTAGGATCTCCATTTCAACTAATAAAATTGTAGATAAGGTATAACTTCTTTCAAAATTCAAAATAAGCCTAGTTAAAGTAATGTATGTTGAAGAACTAAGAGATGCTTAGGCATTGCATAAGTTAGTGATAGATATCAGATTTACAAGTTTTGAAATGAGTTTATAAACATAAATCGTGTTCATGTTTATTGGAGAGAATGTATAAGCTTTCATATTTCAAACTAAGCAAATGATGCATTATCTACCACCTTGGTATCATTATCTAAGACAAAGTGAATCAACGTTGGAATTGTTTCCATTGTAGAATCATTGAACATTGAATGCTACTTGTTGCAAAATATTTGTAGTTATTGACAAATATACTCTCTTTACACTAGTGGAGAAAACAATATAGGTAGGACAATATTGCCATAAGAGCACTACCATGAATATAGGTAGATGCATCGCTATGAGGAATCTCTTCCAAACTTTTGCAAGACTATTTATCCAAATCCATGTGCTATCTAGTGATTAAGCACACATAAAAAACAATGATTATGCCATGATGTAGAGTGACTAAATAAGATGAAGACATAGGATTTCATAAGTGAGTTAAAGGAATTGTTTCAAGAACCATCACTTCTAGAACACCTTTCTAATTTTGTCAAAGCATAAGCATGAAGGACTCAGTTGCGAAGTCGATGGGAATATTCTTTGTTGCCATGGATGAAGCATTACACAATTAAATAAAAGCATTCGTTTAAATGAAATTATCGCCATAATTTTATAATCATTCCATAATTTTATTCATATCTAATACCTCTCCAATGTATTATATGATAAAATAACCACATGGAATATCCTCCAAAATTTGCAAACAAAACATTTTCTCGCCCCCAATGCAACAACCCAATGTTTATAAATAATCTATTTTAAAAAAATTGGTTAGAAAAATACTCTCCACAAGGATATGTGTACCACTAACACATTCAATATTCATAAATTATTCCATCATCTATCACCACAACTATGGATACCATATTTAGGTTTTTTACATTTATAAACCATTACCTTATCAATAGTTTGAATAACTCTCGTGCTTATAAGCACTGTGAGAAATAACTATCCATACATTTTCTAACCCTTCATGATATTCGCTATAAATATCCTTTGAATTTACTTGAACTTTTGCATTTCATCTGTATCATAGTTTGGAAATATTAAATTATTGATTTTTGCATTAATTTTCTCATTGGACCTTTCATCATTGGATATTTATTTGGAATTCTTCTCTTTAATGCGAGAATCATTAGTAAAACTTTCTCCCTAAAAAATTTCATCAAATGAATTTGGATGCTCAAAACATTTCAAAATTCCTTTTAAACATTTTCCTAATCTCTCTAATCATGTGCTTAATTTCTTCATAGTCTAGTTCCAAATCATGTGCTTAATTTCTTCAGAGTCTAGTTCCAAAGACATGTTGTAGTGGTAAAAAATGCAGTGGTCTATAACGCGACTTTTTGAAAGCCTTTTTGGCAGATTTTTCCGGTCAAAATCCAGCAGCAATTCATTGGAATCCCAAGTTTGATAGCTAGTTTCTGCACAATCAATGGCTCCCAGGGGTTTTTCAGGGCGTTGAATCCAAATATACAGTTAAAAAACCATTTTAACTGCTAAAAATCAAGATTTAACCTCATTTCTTCCGCCGGATTCCATCACTAGAATCTCCAAAAAGTCGCATTAATGACTCTAATTCCAATTTGGAGTGAACCCAATATATTAATATATACTTTATTATTTTATTCATTACTATTATAGTGATGCACAACTTGCATTATATACAAAAGATTCCATGGGTGGTAACTCTTCGTATGGCCATGATATACATTGGACTATAATAACTTATTTTATAATAATTAATCTTATTTTAGGTATATTACATATTTTATAAGTTTAATCTTAGTATATCTTATATTTTCTTTGGTACATTTATAGTTCTCTAAATACTATTAATTATTTTACTATTTTCATTTGTTAAGTACATTACAAGTGGGCAGTAGAACTCTTTCTTCTATGAGAACATGCTTAAATTTTAGAAAAATATTTTTTAGGTTTTAGGTTAGAGATGTGTTTTGACACATTTGGAAATAAACCTATGTGAAACAATATGTAAAATTATGGTTTACGAAGAATATAGGTAGTGAATACAAGTGACATCTTTTAGTTGGATGCCTTTGTAATTACTATTGATACTTTTTTGAGTAGTACCATATTAAAAATAATTTACTTATATATTTAATTTTCCATGTACTTAAAGTATATTTAAGGTTTTTTAGGTGTAACTAAACTCGTTTTACATATGTTCTTAGTTGTTCTATTGCAATAGTATGCATAGAACAATACTTGTGGAGATCACTCTTGGCATACTAGAGAATTGGGTTATGACTAATGATATGGTCTATTATCCATAATTGATTCTATGAAATATTAATCCAAGTGATATCATTGGAAATACTTAGGTATATCATAAAATTATAGCACTCAACACTCCTTCATCCTTAATACATAGAGATCCCTAACATCTATAGCACAAGCAATGAAATTCCTACATAATTGGGCATATGGGGAATTTGGGAATTTTGTGAGTACAATAATACTTAGACATGAGTGATCCTAATAATATAGTTAAATAAATGAGTTTAGTTCTTGCAAACACCATTGTGGGAGACATATCTCAAAATACTCCTTGCATGATGTTGATCACATTGGTATCTCTCCAATAACCATTTTTCTATGGACTTGACCATATTATAATTAGCAATCTATCTTAATAGGTTCCTTGTGAGGAGTTAATCAAAATGGTATAATTATAAACTAACCCTTTTGGTGAATCCTAAGCCTAGTGGTATCCATAAGTAAGAAATCGTTAATGAATATCAAGATCGACACTACTACTGCACACCTTACTGTACATGTGAACAAAATTGAGGACTTGGCTTGGAAAACATGGTCACCAACCTCAACCACTAGGTTTACCACCTTGATGCCAAGCTCGAGGATAAGTTTTTCATGCTCATTAACTATCTTGCTATAGTTATCAAAAGAAAAATGAATTCAACAATATATGGAGGTGTCATTTGAAGTGGGTGACTCCTCCAATGGGGAAGAATATCACTTAGGGTCACACTTTTAGGATAACCAACAAATTATGTGCCATATGCATCTTAAACTAGATTTGAATAAGTTTGATCCTTTTAATCTGATGGGGTGGTGATCCAGATGGAAGACTACTCCCTCCATGATATTACCAATAACATGATGACACATAGAGTGGAGGTATTACACTTGGATCAAGAATGATGGAAATGACATAGAAAATCCTATGGGGCATACATTTTCTAAAGATAGTTCATGAAAGACATCAATGCTTGTTTTGAAATATGTCATGCTACAAATTACAACAATAAAACATTGAACTCCCTAGCTCACTTTAATCATTCACTACATTGTCGTACAAACTTTAGAGGTGGTGTGTAATGTATGTACAATATTGTAGAGATCTAATACACCAAGAAATTAAGTATCCTAAAGTCTTAAATGTCCTAATTCATGATGTTGTAAAAAAGTAAAAAACCAACTATAAGTAATTGGAAAGAAACTACATTAGCTCCATTTAAAATATTAAAGCAATTATTCATATTGTCATATATTCCTATTATTTTCTAGAAGCTAGAAGGTGTTGATACCATTACCCAATGAAATGAAGGATATAGGTGAATATAGTTGGGTTGTTGTTTATACATTAACTTGGTAAAATTGAACAAAGAAACATTGATCATAGCCATAAAGAATTAAAATAATTCACAACCATATGATTAATTATTGTAATTAAAAACTAATGCAAACATAATAGGAAATAAATTTGTGAGCCTATATGTTAAATAAAAGTATGCTAATGCTGAAATGAATAGAAATATAAACTAACTAAATGGAAATGCAAGGAAAATAATTGAACATAAAATGAAAGTAAGCTAACTAAGCATAAACACAAGTAAAGTAATTGAACATAAATGTAGGAAAACTAATTGAATATAAATGCAAGTAAACTTAAGAAGGTTCATTTTGATCTCCCCTTAAGTGCACCCTATCAAGGACAGGTCTATAACCCTATCAAGAAATATTAAAATAAAATTTGTTTGAAACCTTTATTAAAAGATATATAGAAATTACATGGATAATGACAATTACAATGAAAATTTGTTCTAAGCTAAGCAAGTTGAGCTAGATGTATTACATTAAGAAAGGAAAAATGTCAGGGACCCTAGCTCTTTCATGTAGAGCCATATAAATAGTGAAATACTTTGGATTCCCTATTGGAAGAGATATAAGCAACTTTATCATTAAGACCCTTAATTCTTAGGAAGCTAACTGCCTGCTTCCTCCTAAATTAGGTGTAGTTAATCTTATCGGGTATATTTCTTATCTCATTTATTTAGATTTGATGTAGAATGTAGTTGGGATTTACTGTTCAAGCTTCCCATGCATTTAGTGGTTGCCTCTTGAGCTAGAGCTTGCTTAGTAAGTATCATGAGTTGAGATGGCATGATCCCTTTGTTTCCTCATTATAATGATCTTATAGCTTTACAGATGCAATTACATAAGGGTTTGGGTCTCTGAATGGTGCGAAACATATGGAACTAATTCCAAGGTTGATAAATATAAATTTTTAACAAAATTATGTTTCCAATCAATGTTACATGTTACTCTAATTAACATAATAAGCATCAAATAACTAAGACACCATGTATTCATCATTTTCTTCTAAAATTGGCCATTAAGTGGAGTTTTTAACAATGTCTTTAGTATCTAAGGCTACATAATCAATGGTTTTAGAAAAAATACCCATGAAATGGATGAGAAAGATATGAATGTCATGGTTCTTATAATAAACCCCAATTGGATGGTTGTAAACCTATGTGTAATATATCCAAAAATGAAATAAAATTTGAAAATGTGTTATATTAATTAGTCTTCATCATTTGGATACTCCTCCATGCTCACTGAATTAAGATCATATCCAAGGAAATGTGTCATGGCATCCCTACTATGTTATCCTACATTTTTCTCCACTTCACTCCATGTTTTATTTCTTTATGTTCATGTGAACCTCCCTTGAATACTTCCTTGATGGGTTTGGGTGTAAGAGTAGTGTGAATTTGAATCGTAGGCCAAACCAACTTAAACCCATTCTTCTAAGAGTGTCAACATAAAGTTGTGACCTAGATAAGGAAGTTTTGAGTTTAGTAAGGAAGTGTGGTTTTTCTCTTTTTGATACGTGTGTGAGTTATTCCCACTTGGATTGGGACATCTGTAAAAAATTATCCACCGAGTTTTTAATGATCTTATGCTTTTGATATATTTCTTCTAGTAGCCTTTCTCTCAAAATTGGTATTAATTCCAATTTGAAGTAATTTGGAAATGGTTTCTCACCACTTCTCTGATTTTATTAGTCTTATCCCTCACCCAAAGGTACATGGTAATATCTTATTCTTTATATCTCTTAACCTCTATGCCTTCACTTTCCTCGTTCTACATGCACAAACAAAATGCTCTAAGCTAGAAATCTTCCACAAATGGATTGGGAAGCCACTTGAAAGGGTGAGGGAATTGTGTATATAAAATTCGCATCAATTTCTTTTATGGCATCCATATGTTTCTTTTTTAAAATTTGAACCTTTTCTTATAAGGAATAAACTACCTATTCATGTTTCGCTAGAGAGATGATCTCGTCTCTATTAGATTCTATTCTAAAATTCCATTTAGCAATCTCTACTTTTTCCTTCTTGAGTTGGCCCATCCATTTCTCTATTTCCCACATGCTAGTATTAATAGGTTCCTAATTTTCTTCCATAATTGGAATATCTTGTGAAGATATCAGTGAATGGTTGTGTAATTCCTTAGCTACTTGTACCCTTGTGTTGGATCCCAACTATTGTATCCACTTAACTAATACGTTTAGGGTTTCCATAAGTAGTTGAACCTATTATATTTAGCAATGTTGCAATAAACATTTAAACTTTGAGCCCTTGAGGATTTTTGGGTTTCCTAGCTAGGGACCTTATGGATAACCTTATTTTCCCCCTTTTATGTGTTATAAAGGATTCATCCACATTTATGGTAGACTAAGAAGTTCAAAATTCTCTATCACTTATATTCAAGAATTGATCCCAAGATATTTCATGTTGTTATCTTGTTAGCGCATCATTGATAATGATCTTAACAATTCCATAATGGGAAAACGCCATTGGATTTCTTCCCTATAATTTAATATAAATTTATTTCGTGAATTATAATAATAAATGGGGGAATATTAAGTTATCCTTAACCTTTAGATGCAAAAAATACCTTGATTAATTAGTAACTAAAATGATCTAGAAAGACTAGTTTATTCATGATAATGTGGATGGGACTCTTCTGTAGCAAAGTAATTTGACATATTAGTGAAAATCACACCAAAAAGTGTTGGAAAACATCATTATAACAATAAAATAATGGACTACTTATCTCATTTTAATAATTAACCAATGTATTGTACAAACTTCAAAGGTGCTATGTATTGTATGTATAAAACTACATAGATCTAATGCACTGAGAATTGAGTATCCTAAAGTAATGAATGTTGTAATTATTGATATTGTAGTAAAGTAATTAGTTATGAGTTATTGGAAATAAATTGCCACTAGCTTCCTTTAACATCATGTTAAAGGAATGGTTCATATTGTCATCTCTTCCTATAATTTGTTGGAAAGTAGATTGTATTGATACCATTACCCAATGATATGAAGAATGTCAGTGAAGATAATTGGATTTCCCTTTAAACATTCACAACATGAAATTTAATAGAGAAGCAATGATCATAGTCATGAATATCACAAAACTGACAACCATATAACTAATTATTATAGTTAAAAAGTAATGTAAGTAAGATAGAAAAATTAGATTACAAGTTCTTACACTAAATAGAGGTACAACAATATTGAAATGAATAGGAATACAAATAAACTAAATAAATAAAAAAGAAAGTAAATAATTGAATAGAAAATGCAAGTGAACTAATAAAACATAAATTCAAGTAAACTAATAAAACATAAATGCAATTAAACTATATGAAGAGAAATGAAAGCAAATTAATGGAACATAAATGCAAGTAAATAATGTAAGGTTTTTTTGAACTTTTTTTTTTTATTGGGTCTTATGTTAGGGAGCTTTAGAACTCTACCTAGAAGTATCGGAACAAAACAAAAATGAAACCTTTATTTAAAAATTAGTAGAAATTACATAGATAATGACAATAATGAAACTATATTATCAACTAAACAAGTTGAACTAAACTTATCACATTCAAAAAGGAAAAGTTTTAGGGACCCTAGTTGTTCCATGTCGAGACACATAATCTTAATTAAGTACTTTGGATTCCCTATTGGAATATTTATAAGCAACTCTTTTAGTAAAATATGTAATTTTTAGAAGGTTACCTACCTAGTTCCTCTAAACTAAGGAACAATTGAGCTTGGAAAAGTATTTCTTACCTCTTCTATGTATATTTGTTCATTCCATTTAATAGTTATATCTTGATATGGATAGATTGCTTAGTCACCCTCATGAGTTGAGGTGACATGATCCATGAATTTAATCCTTTTATTTCCTTATTAGAATACTCTTGCAAATTTAGAGGTGGATTATTTACATTAGGTTTGATTCCCTTCATGATATGAAATGTAGAAATTTCCCACTGTAGATCAACAGATTATGCAATATACTAAAGAAAAATACAAGATCTACTTCTACAACGAACTTTGCAAAATCTTAATAGAATATGAGCAAGATCAAATAGAATACATATAACAGATGAAGAGAAATCAATCACACATGAACACAGGAGAATAACCTAGGGAAAGCCTCAGCCTAAAACCCCAATCTCTGTATTATCATACAAGTGGAAATATGTTTAGATTACAAAAAGAATCAACTCACAAGATATCCTTCTCTCTCTGCAATCCAATTGTTGCTCATACATAGCTAAAGGATTCTCATAAACCTTCTTCTCTGCCCTCCAAGCCTCCTATTTCTTTGCATAGTTTTCCTTGGGGTCTAGTGTTGCCACCTGTGTGAATTGACCTCTTCACACGCTCACTAACCTCTGATTTAACTGTGCAATCCTGAAGGAGATAATTCCTTCTACAAGGATGAGTTTCCTATATAGGAAAATTCCTCCAACTGATAGTACAATGTCCCTTCCTCTGATCTCAACTTGGTCTCTAACTGAACTGACATGCATGAGTTATTTATGAGAGAATATTCAGTTATCTGAAGTGCAACAGTTACATGCATGCATGCATTAACTAATTGAACTCACAATTAATTCCACAAATTGTTGGAACTAATCTAACTGGACTTAACTTAGTTAATTGAGCCAACTAATTACAACTCAATATTACAACTCATCCTTATCTCTTTAACTAAGGGTTAAATTCCTCAATCAATGGGATAACTGTTGCATGTCCCCACATAGACTTCATGTTTGATTTTCTACAACTAATTTACTCAAGATGGATTAATTAATTATTTTACAAACAGTTGCTAAGATCAAATTCGAATTTTACTTCTCAATTTTAGTTCAGGGACTAACTAAAATTGGAATCCATCCCAAAATGCTATTTTTAGCACATCCATTTTTCATTCCTTGTTGCTATGCCCAACATTGGTACCCGAATTGCTATTTATAGCAATGCTATTTTTAGCATTTCTTGTTGCCATTTTCAACATGAAATACATGGAATTATTTGCAATGTTTATAAATTAAAATTTACAACAAAGTTATGTTTACCATCAATGGTAGTGCATATCAACCTAATAAAATTTGAATAACTATACATGATGCATTCATTGTTTTCTTTTAAAATTAAGTGAAATACGTCCATTTAAATAACATATGTGAAGCAATAACTAGATTGGTCATTAAGTGGTGATCTGGGTAATGCCTTAGGTATGTGGGGCTACTTTAACATTGGTTATAACAAGATTACACATGAAATGGTTTAGTAGCATATGACAATAATAAGGCTTATCAAAAGATACACTCACTATTTGATACATTTGATTAAGGTGTAACAAATAGGTATAACCTAATACTTTATAGTGAGCCTAAGAACAAGTCGCAAACTAGAGTGAGATGTAGTAGACCTCAAAAAAAAATTCAACAGAAAATATGGGCACATGCAAAGAACTAATCCATCTCTACCTCTCACTATGATTCTCTATACCATTCACTATGAATCTCTTCCCCTTCTTCCTTTCCTTTTTTGATTCTCTCCCTTGGTTAATCTCCTTCCCACAACTTCTTTCTTGCTTCCTAGAAATGGCTATTTTCATGGAGCGTTTCACTAATTATTTTTTTAAATAATGCTTCGCTAGTGGTCTCAAGGAGGCTATTAGAGCTTAAATCATGATTCAACACCCTATTACTTGGTTGGAGGCCTCTTATGGTCCATAGAGAAGCACATATGGTGGTCAATACAAAAATTAGAAAAAAAACATTTACTCCCCTTCATCACCATCCTATGGAATTTACAATCCTCTTAGCACTTGAGGGTCCACAAGTTGATTGTGGGGGAAGAAACATAATGCCAATGCCTAAAAGTATAATCTAATTATGATGAGAAGTATTTTAGAAGGCATAAATGTAAAGGGTAAAAAAATATTTTATATTGATGTGACTTCCTATAACTAGCCTAAGAACCTTTCTAATGGAACCCCTCTTGAAGTTGGTTGGCTACCTCAAACACTAAAATGTGATTGTCTCAATTGAAAGTGGCATATCTTATAATTTTACCCATCCATTGTTATATCCATGCAATGCACAATTTTAAAGATGAAATTTTGTGGCAAGTATGAGAATGTTGAATTCAAATGGGAGACTATAAACTCAAATCCCACATGTTTTCCATTAAAATTAGTGAGTATGATGTAGTGCCAAGAGCATAATGGTTAAGAAAAAATTGGCCTAGTTACCATGTATTTTAAGGAGTTATACATGAGTTTCACTAAAGATGGCCAATATAATCATACCCTCAAGGGCCACTAATATGGCTACCTAGAAGTTGTCAACTCTCATGGTATGGAAAAGCTATTAAATAAAGGAAACTCCAATATTATTGCACTATTCAATTCCATTCAAGTTACAGACAATATTGCAAAGGACATTGACCTTGATTTGAATTGGTCTTGATTAAGCATAAACAAGTATTTGAAACTCCTCATGGCTTGCCCTCTTCTTCTAGTGACAATGATCATGAAATTTTTCCAATTCCGGGTAGTGAACCACCCATTCCACATCATTATAGGCACTAAATTTCTGAAAAGAATAAAATTAAATATTATTTAGGAACAATTTGAGGTTGGAACCATTTATCCTATTAGTAGCCTTTACTCATTCCTAATAGTGATGATAATGAGAAAAGAAAGAAATTGACACATAGTGTATATGCTCTCAATAGTTTTACCATCAAAGATAATCTACCAATCCTAGTTATTGATTATCTCTTTGAATGAGCTTCATTGTGCCATGGTGCTCACTAAATTGAACCTTTGTTTAGGGTACCAAAAAATTAGGATGAAGGAGGTGGGAATTCCAAAGATAACTTTCTACACACATGAAGGACATTATGGGTTCTGAGTGATTCATTTTTGTCTTTTAAATGCCCCATACACCTTTTAGAGCCTCATGAATAGGTTTTTGGTCCAGACTACATAAGTTTATGCTTGTATTCTTTGATAATATATTGTCTTATAATAAAACATGGGAAGCACATATAGAGCATGTTAATAAATGCCCCCATCTCACATGAGATAACCAATTGCTCCTCAAATGTTCCAAACGCATTGTTGGTGCTTCTAAAATGGAATACTTGTATCATATCATTGGTTAGGAAGGGTTGCAAGCGGATCTAAGAAAATTAAGTCTACACATGGGAAGCACATATAGAGCATGTTAATAAACTCCCTTGTCTCACATGAGATAACCAATTATTCCTCAAGTGTCCCAAATACATTGTTGGTGCTTCTAAAATGGAATACTTGGATCATATCATTGGTTAGGAAGGGGTACAAGTGGATCCAAGAAAAATAAGGCTACACATGGGAAGCACATATAGAGCATGTTAATAAACTCCCCTATCTCACATGAGATAACCAATTGTTCCTCAAATGTTCCAAATGAATCTTTTGTGCTTATAAAATGGAGTACTTGGATCATATCATTAGTTAGCAAGGGGTGCAAGAGGATCCAAGAAAATTAAGGCTACATAGAATTAACCATGCCCCAAGACTTTAAAAAGATTACATTGTTTCTTAGGACTTATTGGATACTATATGAAGCTCGTGAATAATTATGGAATAATTTTAGCCCCCTCAGTCACACTAATCTAAAATAATTCCTTTGTTTGGAATGAGTCCACCAAGAAAGCCCTTTTCACTTTAAAACGGAAATATTTATTATGACCATCTAAGATGTTCACAATTTCACTAAGACTTTTGCATTAGAATATCACACTTTTGACAAAGGTCTCAGAGCTACACCCCTTGGTATGCACTAGTAAGAAATTATGTGATAGAAATTTCTAAAAATGTACATACGCGAAAGATATTATGGTCATCCTTCATGCCATCAATACTTGATGCCTATATATCATTGGGTGAAATTTATAGATAAACATAAACCATCATAGTTTGAAGTATTTTCTAGAATAGAAGTTGTCATTGGTAGATACATAAGTGGGTTATAAATATGCTTGGGTATGATTATGAGATCATATATAACAAAATAAAAGAGAAGGTGGTAGATGATTCTTTGTATAGGAAATATTAGGAGGAATGATACCTCTTGTTTTGAGCCTTACCTCTACCAGATTGTCTATAGAAGCTTGAAAAGGATGGTTGGTGAATGACATAGTGATTTGGATCATCTAAAGACTTAAGAGCACCCAAATCCCTCTAAAGGTTCTAATTGGAAGTAGGAAACCTTGCAACATAAAGGGCATGTTTTTTTAGTGCCATATTCTTTAAGAACAAAGGGTGTTAGAGGAGTTGCAGTTATCCACTATAGTGGGCCACTTTAGCTTTAAAAATAAATACGAATGATATTAAGTTCTCTAAATTATTTTGGGAAGGTATGAAAATGGAAATCCTCAATTTTTAGTTGAAAATAATGATTTTCAAAGGAACAAGGGTGAATAGTGAAGACCTTCCAAGCCTTCTGTTAATTTTTTAAACTAGGGTAAAATTCCACCTTGGATAGATAAAATGACTAAGATGATGATTGCATTAAATTACTCTTTTTGAGAGGACCAAAATCGACCTAAATATCACCCTATTTGGATAAGCAGAAGTTTTTTTTTGAATTTATTTTACCCACTCATGTATAATGGAATAGGTCGGCCCTAAGCACATGTAAAATTGGGCAAGTCGGCCTCAACACCAAGTGGACCCTCATGAAAGCCTATAAATACAAGATAACTCAAGATAATTTGCACACATTGATCAAGCCATCTTCTACTCTCTTCTATTGTCTTGGTTCACACAGATTTGATGAAGGAAGTCTGATCAAGGGTTTGAAATTATAGTAGTGAAGCTCACATTGATCTAGGGTTTATGTTTCTTAGACACACACACATAATTAAGTAGTTTGGTCCCCGGATGCACACACAAATTCACTAAGGGAGCATCTAGGAAATCTTAGATGCTCACATAGAAACCTGAAGGGAGCATCCAGGGTTTCTGGAGCAGATTAGCCAATTTGGTCCCTGGACACACGCACACAATGGCTAAGGGAGCATCCAGGAAGTATTAGATGCTTGCACATAAGCTTGAAGGGATCATCCATGGTTTTTGAAGAAGATTGGGTGGTGTTTGTCCCTGGACGTACGCATATAGTCTTCCTGAGAGTGTCTGGGTTAAACAAAAATGCTCACACATAGTAGCTAAGGGAGCATCTAGGAAGTTGCAGCACACATAGCCTGCCTTACTAGAAACATCCAAGGTTTTGATCTAGGATTTGAAAGTCACCTTTAGTTGGCTCTAATGGTCTAATGGATGAAGAGTTTCTCTCTATTTTTTTGTATTTCTGTAGTCTGTTTCTATTATGTAAATCTCCGTTGCAAGTTTATGTATTAGGCTCATTGTACTCTCTGTTGAAATTTTTTATGACAATATAATAAAGAAGAAGATTTGAAATGGTTTCCCCCTTGTGGGGTTTTTCCTTAGCCTTGAACCAATCTACTATCTCTTAAGGTTGTGCTATTGTCTTCTTTCTCATTGCATATATTGTTCTATATTCACTTATAGTTTATGATTGGTTACCTTGCTAATAATAGGATGCATTTCTAAATGAAGAAGTGAATTGGGCTAAAGTAATTGATTTAGCATAGAAAAATCTGAAAAAAAAATAACATGGTATCAAAGCTAAGGTGAAAGACAAGCCTAAGAGAATACAAGCATTGAAGCCATAATTATTGGATTGTCTAGTCAAAGTCAAGATGTCTTCCTTTACCCTCAAGGAGCATGAAAAGTTGGGTGACACATCAAAATTTTCTGCATGGAAAGTCAGGTTGGAGATCATAGCCAACAATAATGATGTGTTGGAATACATACAAGGAAGGATGCCCAAACCTCTGGAAAATTATTCCGATTCCCTCAAAAATAGGTACAAGAAAGGTGAGTCGAAAGCAAAGCAAATTACAATTGATGGTTTACAAGATTATTTACTTGCATATGTTGGGAATTTAAGAAAGTCTAAAGACATGTATGACAAGATAGCCAACACGTATGAAATCAACAATTTGAATGATACCATCACCTTGAAAGCTCAACTCAAAGAAACCAAGATGAACAAAGGAGAAGTTGTTCAATCCTACATTATGAGGACATCTCACCTTAGAGATCAATTGCACAGAGTTGGATAAAATGTGTTAACAGGGAACTAGTAGTTGTGACTCTTAGAGGTATCCCTCCTATTTGGGAAACTTTCATTACTATAGTAAGCAACAACAATTTCCTCTTGACATTTGATGAAATTGTTGGGAGGATTACTCAAGAATAATCGAGGATGATAACAAGAGGAAGTATTCAAAAGCATGAAGAAGGAGAGCCTGCTACACATATCACTCATGACAAAATAATTGGAAGGGAAAAGGAGTTCCATCAAGGAAGCCTTCTTCTCAAAATGAAAAAGGAAGGAATCAAATATATGTATCTCATATTGAATTCTATAATTGTCATAAGAAAGGTCATTATGCTCGAGACTATCTTGAGAAGAGAAAAGGCCACGTTACAACACCAGAAGCAACAACAACAATAAAAAATGAAAAGAAAGTCAAAGAAATAACCATGATAGAATATATGAAAGAAGAAGAAGAGATTCCTCAAGAAATCGTGAAGAAGATCATCCTCCTCAAAAGAAGTCAAGAGTTCCTAGGTATGAAAGTAATGTTGTAAATAAATCTAAATACATTCTTATTTATGCCCTTACTATTTCTTCTCCACCATATTCGTGGGATAGTTGGTTCATTTATCGTGGGGCAACTCATAATTTATCTAGATACAAGGAAGTTCTCTCTAATCTAGTAGAGAGGGGGACTAAGCTAAAGATCATTCTTGGAGACAACTCCACTCATCCTGTGAAAGGTTTTGTGTCCATCAAATTTCAGTTGAATTTTGGGGAATCAGTTCTATTACATGATGTTATGTATGTGCAGGGATTAATGAATAATTTGGTATCTATATCCGCAATGGAAGATAAAGGGATGAGATTGCCTTCATCAAAGGAAAATTTCTGACTTTTTATGTTGGTTCACCTATGAGAGATGCATTCACTTTAGGATCAAGATTTTAAGGACTCTATAGAGTCACTAGAATGCCAATTCTAGCATTGGTTCATAATACCAATCATCTGAAAAACTTGTGGCACTACAGATTGGCTCATCTACACTATGATTCTCTTCCGAAATTGAAGAAATTTGTCTCAGGTATTTTCGATGTTCAAGCCCATCATGATGGAGTTTTTCTAGGTTGTACAAGTGGAAAGAAAATAAGGGGACCATTCCCCTTTAGTGAGAACAAGACAATTGACATCCTCCATCTCATTCATTCTGATATATGTGGTTTGATGCCTTTGCATTCTATTGGTGGTCATCTCTACTTCAACACCTTCATTGATGAATTCTTAAGAAATGCATGGATATATTACCTAAAGCACAAGGATGAATCCTTTGAAATGTTCAAGTAATTCAAAGCCTTGATAGAAAATCAAATAGGGAAGAGAACAAAAGTATTCAAGTTTGGTAATGGAGGGGAATACATGTCAAATAAATTCATAGCATTTTACGAGAAAAAAGGAATCAAGAAGGAAACAACTGTACCATATACCCTCGAACATAATGGTTTAGAAAAAATGAAGAACGTGTCTATATTAGAAGTTGCTCGTGCCATGCACCATGAACAAAAGGTGCCAAAATTTGTTTGGGTAGAAGCCACAAATGTTCTTGTATATGTTCAAAATAGGGTTCCTCATCAAGAATTAAAAACAAGACCCCTGAAGAAATATTCATAGGTGTCAAACCCGATACTATCCATCTTCGTGTATTTGGATGCCCCATATATTTTCATGTGTCAAAGGACAAAAGCAATAAATTAGAAGCTACAGGAAGCAAAGGTAAGTTTGTGGGTTATTTTGAAAATTATAAATCATATAGAATATATATATTCTTGGTCAAAGGAAGGTTGAAATTAGCATGGACATAACATTCGATCTTCATCTGCCTCCTCCTCCCAAGGAGGAGAATGATGACTGGGATATTCTAGATGCTCCTTCAGTGCCTGAGTCCGAGATTGATATTTTCTATGATCCCATGGATCCTATGGATCCTTTAGATCCTCCTCCAAGTGATCCTCCTACTAGGAAGAGACCACTTTGGCTTCGCGATACTCTACAGAATGTTGGAATAAATGTTCCTATTCCTAGATCATTCAGAGAAAGGAAGAAACCATGTAGGTATCGGGGATATGTTGTATCCATGAGAACAATGATTCAATTCAAACCTTCCTCATTCGAAGAAGCTATAAAAGATCAAGTTTGGAAAGATGTTATAGTTGAGGAATATGAATCGATTGTGATAAATGATGTGTGGGATGTTATGCCTGGACCAAATGGGAAGTTTATCATGAGTTCAAAATGGCTTTTCAAGATCAAACATGGAATTGATGATAGCATTAAGAAATACAAAGTGAGGTTCTTAGCTGGAGTATTCTCTCAGAAAGAGGGAGAAGATTATGATGACATATTTTCTCCTATAGCTCGATATACAACCATCTGTTTGATACTTTCCCTTGCTACTAGTCATGGATGGACTCTTCATCAGAGGGATATAAAGACCACATTCCTTCATGGCATGTTACAGGAATAAGTATATGTTGAATAACCACGAGGATTTGAAGTGGAAGATTGAAGAACACGTGCTTTCATATTGAAGAAGGCATTATATAGTTTGAAGCAAGCTCCTCGAGCTTATTATGCACGCATTGACAGTTACTTAATGAATTTGGGATTCAGAAGAAGCAATGTCGATCCCAACCTCTACTTCAAGGTAGTCCAAGGTCTGCCATCGATTCTGGTTTTATATGTTGACAATCTATTCTTAACAACTAGTGAACCTATGATGATCAAGTGTAAGAAGGAGCTAGCATCTAAATTTGAGATGAAGGAACTTGGTCTCATGCACTACTTTCTAGGCCTTGAGGTGTGGCAAAGGCCTGCTGAGATTATCCTTTCACAAGGAAAATACGTTGTGAATACACTGGAAATATTTGGAATGATTAAATGAAAATCCATGAGTACACTAATGGAAATGAACTTCAAGAAGTTATGTGGAGAATATGTACGACCTGATTTGGAAAATCCATCTGAGTATAGACAGCTGATTAGGGCTTTGATGTTTCCTGTGAACACCCGTCCAAACATATAATATGCAGTAAACACATTGATTCAATTCATGACCGAGCCCCTCCATGCATATTAGATCATTGCCAAACATGTATTAAGATATTTGCATGATTCAATCACACTTGGTCTGAGATATTCTTTTGGAGATGTTCTAAATCATGGTTACACTGATGTTGACTAGGCAGGAAATGTTATCGACAGGAAGAGTACATATGGGTGTTTCTTTAGCCTTAGACCTGCCATGATATCCTAGATGAGCAGGAAACAAAAGGTTGTACCTTTGAGCACTTTCAAAGCAGAATAAGTTGCCGCTAGCATGGCTAGCTGCAAAGCTATTTGGTTGAGGAAGCTCTTTGGAAATCTATTTGAGCAGGTCCTAGACATTACAATGATATATTGCAAAAACAAGAGTGGGATCTATTTGGAAAATAATCTTGTGTTTCAAGACAAGTCCAAGCACATTAAGATTCAATTTCACTTTATTTGAGGCATGGTGCAAAGAGGATATGTTAGACTCCATCACATATCGACATATGAGAGGATTGCAGATATTCCCACCAAGGAATTACTGAAAGGAAAGTTATTAATCTTCAGAGAGAAGCTTGGACTGATGGATGTGTCCCCTTTGGATAAGGGGCATCACTGATCGAGGACACTAAGCCAACTCTTCTCACCTTGTTTGAGCTCCCAAGGTGAGGAATTGAGATAGAGGGCTCCTAGGGTTGATGAATCTATGGACAATAAATTACTCCCCTATCTATTACCCATAGGGTTGGAGATTCTTCTCCCCTATCTTCATAGGGTCAAAGATGTTTCTCCCCTACCTGTTCTATGCAGAGTATACCCTATTTGGCATCATACCCTCAAGCAAGTATTGTTGGTTATATTGCTCCTCATTTGGCCAATGGGTTGAGAGTGTACTTGGGGTGTACAACCCAAGTTGATTATGATGCAGGTGTTCTACCACATGACAATTGAGGGTCATTGATGGTAAAATCAGTAGGCAATAGGATTGGGTTGAGACTTTCTCTCCTTTTGAGATTCCGAATTGAGAATGAGCTTCCCGATTAGATTCCAAGGTTGAAGATGTGCTCCCCTATATGATTAGTAATCCTATTTCTCAGTATGGGTAGAAATTATTGCTCCCTGATTCTTCTTCTTTTAAATTCGAGAAAGTTTCAAGAGATAGAGTTGAACAAAGACAGACAAAGCATGATGAAAACATGACAGGATGATGTGATGATCAACAGAGATATATTGGCAGGTGGAATTCTTCCAATTTGAGAGGGAGTGTTAAATTTTGCAACTAGGGTCAAATTCCACCCTGAACAGCTCAAATGGCTGAGATGATGATTTCATTAAATACCTCTTTTCGAGAGGACCAATATTTACCTAAATATCACCCTATTTGGATAAGAAGAATTTGGTTTTTAAATATATTTTATCCACTCATGTATAATGGAATAGGTCATCCCTAAGCACATGTAAAATCGGATAGGTCAGCCTCAACACCAAGTGGACCCTCATGAAAGCCTATAAATAGAAGAGACCTCAAGCGCATTTGTACACATTGAGCAAGCCATCTTCTACTCTCTTCTATTTTATTGGTTCACACAGGTCTAACAAAGGAAGTTCGCTTAAGGGTCTGAAATTACAAGGGTGAAGCTCGCATTGATCTAGTCGAATGCACACACGTAACTGAGAATTTTGGTCCCCAAACATGCAAACATAGTGGCTAAGGGAGTGTCCAGGAAATCTCAAATTATCGTATGGAAGCTTGAATGGAGTGTCCATGGTTTTTGAAGCATATCAGACAGTTTGGTCCCTTCATCCATGCACATAGTGGCCAAGGGAGCATCCAATAAGTCTCAGATGCTCGCATAAAAACTTGAAGGGAGCATCCAGGGTTTTTTAAACATATCGGTTGATGTTTGTCCCTAGATGCACATGTACAGTCTTCCTGAGAGAATCCAGTTTAGACACATACACTCACACACAATAGCTAAGGGAGTGTCTAGGAAGTTTCAGTCACTCACACTCTACCTTACTAGGAGCGTCCACGGTTTGACAGTCACCTTCAGTGGGTTTCTGTGGTCTGATGGATAAAGGGTTTCTATATGTTGTTTTGCAGTTATGTAGTCTATTTTTGTTCTCTAAATATCTGCTACAATTTTATGTATTGAGCTCATTGTACTCTCTACTAATAACTTTTTATGACAATCTAATAAAGAAGAAGATTTGAAAGGGTTTTCCCCCTTGTGGGGTTTTTCCCTAGTCTTGGTCCAATCTTCAATCTCTTTTGGTTGTGTTGTTGTCTTCTTTGTCATTGCATATAGTGTTCTATCTTCAATTACAGTTTATAATTGGCTACATTTCCAATAACTCGATGCATTATTAAATGAAGAAGTGAATTGGGCTAAAGTAATTGATTTAGCATATAACAATTTCAAAAATTAACACCTTCCAACCATTGTTAATATTATTGACTATCTATATTGATATTTCCATGGAATATATAGCAGACATCCCAAAAGTATGAAACAAATCATTCATCATGGTGGTAGTCAAATGTATTTCCAAATCTGGTCGATATTGTTCCTTAGCATACTAATTTATGCCCTCCATTAGCACTCAAGTCTTCATGGATGTCACACACACACATGTATATGTATATGTGCATGTGTGTGTGTGTATGTACATACATATATAATACTAAAACTATGGAAATTATATTATAATAAAATTCATAGCTAAGCTAACACCATTATTACATATGCTATATGTCCCAATTGTTAGTTATAGATCACAATTTACTACATGCCTTATACAATATTTTCATATGTGTTTCAAAAAGAACTTTGAATTTATCAACTTCCTTATAGCCTCAATCAAGGATAGACACCAATAAATGGTCATGTGGAAGGGTTCTTGAGCTCACTAACCTAATTATTATACCTGAATCTCCTATCTCATTCCAAGATTAACTATGAAATTAAAAAATAATACATAAACCTTATAACAAGGAATATTCTTTTACTTGGTTACTTGAATAGATCATGTATCCATATTCATTGTTTACTTCCATTTTTCATTTGGTATCAAGTATGATCCTCCACACATACCACCCCTTTCATATACAAGATTTTTTCAGTTACATGGCATGCCCACTTCCATTGTGTCAAATAATGACTCTATTTTCACTAGAAAAATGTAATATTGGTTGTTTAAATTATAAGTTAAATAGTTGAAAGTGAGCACAACTTAGCATCCCCAAATTGGTGATAAAAAATAAATGGTCTAGAGGTGCTTGGAACATATTTGATATGTTTTTCCTCCAATTGACATCACTAATGGGCATAATGTTTCCCCCCATAGAATGGTGGTACAATTCCACTTATCATGGCACTACAAAAAAGTCACCATATCTATCTATAGCCAAGATTCCCCTTTGGTGGCTTCACATTTACCTGACAAATCCACTATTCAGGAAGTGGATGGAACACTTAACAACAAAGTGATTGTTCTCCACACACTTAAGGGAACCCTCTCTTTGGCATAAAATCAAATGACATAGAAATCATGTTGGCATCACTCTAATCATTCATTTATAAAATTGTATTGTGTTTCTTTGTGTTAAACCATGTCAGCATACCTTTCTCAAAGCCATGGGAAACCCAATGCTAGTCCCAAGTTTTATGGCCCTTATCAGATCCTTTAGTGCACTGCATAATTTTCATTTATATGGGCTCTTCTTATCCACTCCAAGACCAGTCTAGTCTTCCATATGTGTTGTTTTAAGGGGAAGAAGGATCAAATTAAAGCTAGCTTTCCAAAACATGATGAAGAAGGTCCCATTTGGCTATAGTAGTACGAACCACAAGAGAGCATTACATATTCCAATGCATTGTTTAGGAATTATTAATATAGTGGAAGTATGTAAAACTTGGACAATCCACTTGTAAACAAACAATGATTTTATAGTAGTTTCCACACCTCTACCATTAAGGATCATGTTTCTTTTGAAGAGGGTGTAATATTAGGCTTCTTGTTGGCATTATGAGTTGTCCTTGATGGCAAATCACACAGATGATAGATCATAGTGCAGCAGGTCAGTAACAAGGAATTGATGATCAGACTACAAGAATGTTTGAAAGAGTGAATCATCCTTTATAGATCTGTACACATTTTCAGTGAAGCAAAGGCGCGTATACACACAAGTTAGGTGAATTAAAATAGCGTATACGCAGGTTGGTAATCACACAGATGACAGATCATAGTGCAGTAGGTCAGTAGCAAGGAATTGATGATCAGACTACAAGAATGTTTGAAAGAGTGAATCATCCTTTATAGATCTGTACACAGTTTTAGTGAAGCGAAGGCGCGTATACACGCAGGTTCTATGAATGAAAACAACGTATATGCAAGTTGGTCCAAACAAAGCTGCGTATACACGCAGGTTAGACATTACCAAGTCGCGTATGCGTATGCACGCACGTTCATACATGGAAAGGCGCGTACATGTGGGAGAACTTATTTTTGGTCCGTGGTATTTAGTCCTTGGTACTTGAACCTATGGTTTTGGACCATGGTATCTCGTCAGAAGTGATGATCCCTAGTATTGGGTCCATGGTATTGATTTGTTATGGTTTTGGACCATGGTATTGTGAAAGGCCTAAGACTATAAAAGGAGAAGAAGATCAGTATGCAATAGAATAGAGAAAGTCTTGAATATGTGATGAGGTGTGAGATCCAATATGTAGACAATGGGTTCATGATACATTGCTTGATCTGAGCTAAGGAGGAATCTCACCGGTTGATGGAGAACAAGATCTAAGGATAGATCGGGATCAAATGGTTTGGAATGAATCATCTTTATATGGCTTAATTATGGATAGAATAGATCTGAATTATTGATGCATGTTATGATCTGGGTATGACTAATGTCTGAAACAATCGCAAAGTCATGATTGAGTATGTATAGATCTATACGCGGGTTGGCTTTGGCGAAAGCGTGTATATACGCGGGTTTGATTCATCCTAGTAGCGTATACATAATGAAGTATGATGTTTGAAGTTGCAGTTGGGTTTGATTGTTATTGCAGAGTTTTGTAGTCTACTCTGTGTTCTAGTGACTGTGTTGTTGACAGGGTTTCAATGTTTCAGTGATTTAGAAATTGATGATGCTAGTATTGATTGTTTTGTGCTTCAATGATATTGATGGGTCCAGTATGAAAATTGGATGAAACGTGGACTTCAGATAATAGTGTTGTGCTTCAGGAGTATCCAGTTTGAAAATGTATGAAACGTGGTACCTGGAGGAAGAAAGAGAAGGTTGCTGCCTTCTGTAGTTCAGCACCTACGTACTAGTACATCAGCTAGTACAAGAGCTAAGGGAGTGGTAGCTCCCTTCCAGTAGTAGCTGGAGAACGAGTAAAGGTTGGAGCATTTCAATAGGCCAGCACCTACGTACTAAGTGGATCGGCTAGTACAAGAGCTAAGGGGGTTGTAGCTCCCTTCCAGGAGAGTCTAGAGAACGAGAGAAGATTATAGCCTTTTGCAGGTAGAAGCCTGCGTACTGGTATAAGATTGCACCAGTATTAAACTATTGTAAAAGAAGTTTCTTATTAAAAGAAGTTTCTTATTAAAAGAAGATAGAGATGACTTGCAGCAGGTGATTTTCACCCACATTGGGTTTCCACCTTATATCATGGTGTTCATGTGTGCTTCTTGTTTGTGATGATCTGATTTGTTTTATTGCACCTGCTTACTGTACATATGGTTAAAGAAGTTCTGATGCACTAACTAAAGATCAACATTTAATGGATTAATTGAATCATAAGTATTCTAGATATACGCTAGTTGCATTAGATCATAGTTAAGTATACACACGGGTTCCCTTAATTGAAGTAGCGTATATATATCTAAGTATGGAAATGAAAAAGTTTTATTGATTTGATAATACTAATTCACCCCCCTCTCAGTATTATTTCCAACAATTGGTATCATAGTAGGTCCTTTGGTAGAAGCTTGATCGCTTGAAGGATATCCGTGGAACAATGGGAAAGAAGCTTAAGAAGAAATCACCTAAGAAGAAGAAGTCATCTCAAAAGAACTATGACAGTGGGAGTATCGATTGGGGAATATGCAGAAGAAGCACTTCAGATTCATAATCACTTCAGAATGAAGATGAACAAGAACTATCAGGTATGAATTTGTTATCCTCAGGTGATCCTGTTATCTATCCATTTGAAGATGATGAAAGTGATAGTGAAACAACTGAATGTGCTCTTAAGGGTGAGCAAGAAAGATATCAAATAGAGGCATAATTTAAAAGGCTCACAGACAAAATTAGAGATCAACAAGATCTATTGAACAAAAGGGAATGTGCCTCCAAAGAAGAATCTACCAAACTAAAAGCTCAACTAGAGGAAGGAAACAAGGTAAGGAAGCTATTCAAGGAAAAATGTCAAAAGTTGCAGGATGAAGTGACATCATTAAGAAATGAAGTCACTGAAAGAAGCACAATAATAAAGAAACTCAGAGATAGATCCAGTTACTATGAAAGGCTTGAAGCTACGATCCTCTCGCTAAAGGAAGATCTTGAAGAATCAAAGAAGCAGAATAAAGAACTACTCCAAGCTCTTGAAAAACAAGAAAACGAAGTTCTTGAACTAAGACATCAGTTGGAAGAAGAAAGAAAAATTGAAGAAAACATGAAGAAGCAACATCGTGAAAGGGAAGAGCAACTTCAAGTTAAGGTAACTATTCTAAATGATAAATTAGAAGAAAAGGATAAGCTCTTACGATTTCAAGATAGTACTAAGATCTTGGATGATATTCTTAGTAGTCAAAGGTCTCCTACTATCAAAATTGGTCTTGGTTTTCATGGATCTGTTGAAGGAGAATCTAGTTCACAAAGTAGGACAAGGGACTCGAATGCAAAATCTGAAATGCTCAACAAGGAAATGAGAGGTCAACCCCATCAACAGCCAAGGAATGAAATTCTTCAAAGAAAATCTTTTACTCCTCCGATGAATAATGTTGAATGTTATGTATGTCATAATCTTGGACATGTTGCAGCTAGATGTAGAAGAAGAATGGTTCAAGATCATCACATTTTAGGTACTTTCAGGGATATTGTTTTTCTTGCAATATGTTTGGTCACAAAGTTGTTGATTGCTACAGAAGGAATATGAAACATGTAAGATATTATGCATGTAACAAGCTTGGACATATAGCAAAGGAATGCAGGAACAAAGTACGGGCACCACACCAAAAGGAGAAAACATCATCACACTTGAAGATATGGAAGAAGAAGGAAGTCTAGTGAGGAAGATGTGGCACAACACCATATACAGACATAACAGACTCAGGGGAAGATGAAAGTGTAAAACTTTAGTGTCTAAATATCATACGCAAGTTGCATAAAAGGAAGTTACCTATATACGCGAGTTTCACACTGCACAGTCGCGTATATGTCAGTCTGAGGAAAAGCAGTAGGGACAAGCTCAGAAAAAGGGTCTAATATGATTCAGTCCATTATTTGTTCTGTTACAATCTGTTGATGATATCTGATAGTAAACAAGATGGCACAAGTTCAGGGGGAGCATATGTTGCATTGTTGGCATTATGGTTAGTAGCCCTTGGTGATGATGCTTATATGGCTTAATGATACATATTGCTATGGTTATGACTTGTCAATAATACATAGTTGATCATTTTTGTGGTTGATTCTCTGATGATGCATGTATGGTGATTACATGGTGACCTTCATATGGATAAGGAGAAGTACAAAACTTGATGATGAGTCACTCATATGCTACTGTCGTCATATGCATAAAGATCATATAATACAGTTATGATGCATGATTCCTATAATTTCTTGGCACTCATATGGATGAGGATTGTTGTTGTTAATGATATCAAGAAGTCTTGTCTTGAGCTCTAGATACATAGTGTTGGATACATGGAGTTGCATTGTTGGAGATATGATGATGATGAGTTCTTACGCATATGATGATAGGTTGATACTTACATATGTTGATTGATGCAGATGTTCCCATGTGATGATATTTGGATCATGTAGATCTTGATGTTGATGAAATGGCTATGATGTTTTTAACATATGATATAATGTGAATGATTTTGTATGTCATATGCAGAATTCTGTTCAAAAGGATGAGTTGATATCATGCCTGGTTATAGGACATTTACAGGTTACTGAACTGGAAGTAGTTGTATACGCGAGTTTCATAAGGAGGATCCGCGTATATACGCATGTTTCTATGGATACAGTCGCGTATATGATGATTTGAAGGAAATCAGTGGGCCAAAATCAGGATGAGAAGAGTCTGACAGAGACCATTTGGCACAGATGGAACAGGTACAGAGGGAGAACATGATTGCTGGTCTAGATGCTGTTCACAGATGCTTATAGAGCAGATCACACATTGTGTTGATGACTATCATGGTCTTATTTAGATGTTTGGTCTCATGTAAAGGTCATATCAAGACTCATGATGTAATAGTGTGTCTCTATCTATTGTAGTCATTTGATGAAATCTCCTATGATGTAATTTTTACCCCCTCTATGCATAGGAAGGATGATGAAATATTTCAGTCATGTATTTATTTTATTATCAATGTCATGTAACGGCCTATGTTGGTTTCCCCACTATGCCTGGGATGGATGATGTTATACTCTTATGTTATCATGTGTGAACCTTGATGTATCCCCACTTGGTTGGGTAGATGAGTCAATTCCCACTTGGTTGGAAGATGGATTTATGTATGAGTCCTTAGTAATAGGAAGGTCAGTTATGATAGAGTCATGTTCTTCTTGTAGAACATTTTTTTTTGCAAACCTTGCTTACAGTCAGGGGGAGCATGAACAACACTCTTCAGCTGAACAGAGTTTTCAGCATGTACTCGGAAGGAGCATGGACAAATTGGTACACCTTGGCATATACAAAGGGGGAGCTCATTCAAATATTTCAGCAGGTACTCAGGGGGAGTATGGTCAGCAGAATGATTATCAAGGAAAGAGATTATCTTGGTCTGCCCTTTGCCCTTGATGTCAAAGGGGGAGAGTGATTTGGTGTTGTTGCCATCAAGTCCAAAGGGGGAGATTTTTGGCATTATGATGCATGTGTTGTACTTGATGGCAACCCTCTCATAGAAGATCATCTCACTTACATATACATAGATGAATCTACAGAAGAGATATCAGATGTGACTGAATGCATGGGAGGCAGGACAACTCAAAGGAATCAGACGATAGTTCTAAAGTGTGACAAGCTAGCTTTGTCGTCAAGTCCAAAGGGG
>APFE030066668.1:76048-92750 GCA_000404065.3 Pinus taeda
CATTCTCTTTACTGGCAGCTAGCATATTAGGTCAACATAACTAGGTCTTTGAATTTACAAGTCTTTGTTGGTTCAGATTGGAAAAAAGACTTGCAGAGCACCTGTACCACTTCTTCATCTACTTATTCTCCATCAGCACCATCCACTCTACCCTCTACTTAGAATCCTTGCCTCACAGTTGCCACTTGCTCCCAAAACCCTAATTTTTGTGCAACATTGTCTTAGCCTTCTTTAAACCAAGTCAGCCTTCTACACCCTCTCACCACTCCATCCACCAGTCCTTGGGTCACTCCAGGCCCCTATCCTACCTCCCTATCCATTCATACATCTTCCCTCACTCACCCATCCTCTAAAATCCACTTTTTAAACAACTTGTAGAAATTTTTGAACATCCTATAGAACCCCTGCAGACTTCCTGTAGAAGCTCACAAATGAGGTATCTTGATAGCCAAACTTTGTGAAACTCTTTGGAAGGGTGTTGGGGACTCCTTAGATCCTCTCTAAACTTTCCCAACCTTTTCCAAGCATTCCTCCTCCTTGATCCACCCCTGCACAGTAAAGAACAGTGGACGCATATGCATGATAACACTGACAACTTAATCAAAATTACAAAAAGATGTTTTCTTAGGACAGAGGTAGTCTAGACACATGTATTTTACCTTCATAGAAGTAATGGAATCTCTTTCAGTAGTTTGTATGCTCATCCTTGCATCAGTAGGACTAGCTGGTAGAATTAGGGTTTGCTAGGGTTTTCTCTTTTCTTCAGATTTTCAATCTCTTTTCGCAAATAGATTAGCTTTCTTCGAGTTAGCTTTCATCCATCAATTACAAAGCTTCTTCTAAGAGATCATAGAAGTTGGCTTAAGCTCCTAGCAGACTTGTTCCAGCTGACCAAGTGACAGCTGCGACAAGAGCTAGTACTTGTGCATACAGCACCGTCGCTTCCAAGTTTGTTACGAATGACCGGGTTGATAAAAGTAAAGAAGGGAGTCCCAGGAGTTGCAGCATTATGGCTACAATACTGGAGCCCACCACATGGTATCTCGTCAGAAGTGATGATCCCTAGTATTGGGTCCATGGTATTGATTTGTTATGGTTTTGGACCGTGGTATTGTGAAAGGCCTAAGACTATAAAAGGAGAAGAAGATCAGTAAGCAATAGAATAGAGAAAGTCTTGAATATCTGATGAGGTGTGAGATCCAGTATGTAGACAATGGGTTCATGATACATTGCTTGATCTGAGCTAAGGAGGAATCTCACCGGTTGATGGAGAACAAGATCTAAGGATAGATCGGGATAAAATGGTTTGGAATGAATCATATTTATATGGTTTGATTATGGATAGATTAGATCTGAATTATTGATGCATGTTATGATATGGGTATGCCTGATGTCTGAAACAACTAGAAAGTCATGATTGAATATGTATAGATCTGTACGTGGGTTGGCTTTGGCGAAATCACGTATATATGCGGGTTTGATTCATCATAGTAGCTTATACATAATGAAGTATGATGTTTGAAGTTGCAGTTGGGTTTGATTGTTATTGCAGAGTTCTGTAGTCTGCTTTGTGTTCTGGTGACTGTGTTGTTGACAGGGTTTCAGTGTTTCAGTGATTCAGAAATTGATGATGCTAGTATTGATTGTTTTGTGCTTCAATGATATTGATGGGTCCAGTATGAAAATTGTATGAAACGTGGCCTTCAGATTATAATGTTGTGCTTCAGGAGTATCCAGTCTGAAAATGTATGAAACATGGTACATGGAGGAAGAAAGAGAAGGTTGTTGCCTTCTGTAGGTCGGCACCTACGTACTAGTAAATCAAGTAGTACAAGAGCTAAGGGAGTGGTAGCTCCCTTCCAGTAGCAGCTGGAGAACGAGTAAAGGTTGGAGCATTTTAGTAGGCCAACACCTACGTACTAAGTGGATCGGCTAGTACAAGAGCTAAGGGGGTTGTAGCTCCCTTCCAGGAGAGTCTGGAGAACGAGAGAAGGTTGTAACCTTCTGCAGGTAGAAGCCTGCGTACTGGTATAAGACTGCACCAGTACAGAACTATTGTAAAAGAATTTTCTTATTAAAAGAAGATAGAGACAACTTGCAGTAGGTGGTTTTCACCCACATTGGGTTTCCACCTTATATCATGGTGTTCATGTGTGCTTCTTTTGTGTGATGATCTATTCTGTTTTACTACACCTACTTACTATACATATGGTTAAAGAAGTTTTGATGCACTAACTAAAGATCAACATTTAATGGATTAATTGAATCATAAGTATTATGGATATACGCTAGTTGCATTAGACACAGTTACGTATACACGTGGGTTCCCTTAATTGAAGTAGCGTATATATATCTAAGTATGGAAATGAAAAGGTTTTATTGATTTGATAATACTGATTCATCCCCCCCTCTCAGTATTATTTCCAACACTTCTACCCTAACCTCTTTTCTTCAAGGTACTTATTAGTTAGTAAATCAATGTATGATACCATATTATTTGAATAAGGATCATTAGATAGTTATTAGGTAGTTACTTAATGTACAATGGTCATCCTTATTAGGTGATTGGTACTCATTAATGATGGAACCATAAGTATTTTGGGTTTTACTAGCAAGAAACTATTTATAGATATAGAGGTTATGTCATGTTGGGTGAAGGATTGTTATTGTATTGAAGATTCACCCATCAAATATACATATGAATACTACTCTCTCTTTTGGAAATCATTCATACACACATTATTTTCTATATGTTTAATCTCATTATCTCTTAATTCTATTTGTTGCATTTATATTATTTTAATATTGTTCATAAATTTATTATTTCTACATGTGGTGGTTTAGGTCATTTTTATGCACCATAAACCTTATAAGCTAGATTTAGATCTCAAAGGCCCTAGATTTTATCCCTTAATGATGATTGAATCCTTGAGACCCATAATTAGTGCAAGAAACATCCTAATGGAATCCATACCCCACTTACGGGTCAATTATTCCCTTTAGAGAGTCAATGTGAGAGTCATATGCCTTGTTCATGACCCTTGAGCCTTAGAAGCTTCATTTAGGTACTAATTCCCTTATTTCCCTCCCTTATCATCGTTAATGAATTAAGGACCATGCATGCTACACCAAACATTGTAATGATGTCCATACCCCATTCATATGCTAAAGGTTTTCTCTAGAGGGTTTGTAGTGTTCTAAGGCCTTGTTCATGGTCTTTGATCCCCAAAAGCTCATTTAAGAAATAATACCCTTGATTTCCTTCTTGGGCCATGGTTAAGGAAATGAGACCCATCATTATTTGTAAATCCTCATAATGATAACCATATACCATATTTTGTAGGCCAGGGATCTCCAAAAATAGCTTATGTGTTGGTTCAAAGCCTAGTTCATGATCCTTGAGCCACAAAATCTCCAATTAAGCAATAATTCCCTTATTTCCGTCTTCCTACAATGACTAATGACCCAAGGCCCATCCATGATGAGTAAAATATTATAATGGAACCCATATATTTAGGCCAAAAATTCCCTTTAGAGGGAATGTGTGGCATTTTAAGGCCTTTCTCACAGCCCTTGATTTGTAGAATATTTATTTAGTGACTAATTCTCTTAAGTTTTTCCCAACACTAAGGAAAAAAAAAACCATCCTTCTTTCACAAATATTGTTAATGGTGTCATCCTACTTGTAGGTTAAATATTCCCTCTAAAAGGTCTATGTAGTGGTGAGAGGTTTCATTCATGGCCCTTGAACCTTGTAAGCTTCATTTATCACCTAGTGCCCTTGTTTTATGTGTAACATCATCAAGGTCCTAATATCCATATTTTGTATGAAAAACCTCCCAATGGTTCCCATATCCCACATGAAGCTCGTATATTCTCTCTAGAGGATCTACATGGAAATCCAATGCATCATTCACGACCCTTTGGATTCCCTATTGGATGAGTTATAATTAAATATATCAGTAAGATCCCTAATTCCTAGCAATTTTTCTACATAATTTATCCTGAATTAGGCATAATTGATCTTGGGGGATTATTGCTTGCCTCCTCTATCCATATTTCATAAAAAAATATAGTCGATTTTTTGGATTTGAACTCCCTGCATAGTTAAAATATATCTCTTGAGAAGGATGTCCTACTTAGTCAACCTGATTAATGGAGGTGACACAACCCTGTATTTTCCTTGCTGTAATTCCCCTACAAATTTAAAAGTGGAGTTATTACATAAGGGTCAAGTATATTCCTAGTGTGAAACACACATAACTAGTTCAAATATTTTTAAAAATCAAATCTATAGTAAACTTATGTTTCCATCAATGCCAATGCATATTAATCTAATAAATATAATAAGATTTAATAAATCAGACAACCTTTAATCATTAATATTTAATAAATTATTTCAAATTGATGTGACCTCCCTTGACCATCTCGAGGACCTTTCTAGTGAAGTCCCTCCTAAACCAAAATTAGAGGAAAATTCTCAAAATAGATTGTCCTACAGTATTCTAGGGAGGAATATCCAATTTCCTTCCATGATTTATCGAGGATTTCCAATCCACAAACCCTAAAGTTGGTTGGCTACATCAAGCATTAAAGGTGATTGCTCATTTTAAATTAGTAGCACCCATAATTTTATCCATCACATAGTGGCCGAATAAATCCATTTTTATATTCATGTAGTGCATAAATTTCAAATTATAATAACCACTACATATATGATGGAATGTGGTGGAAAGTGTGAAAATGTTTAGCTTCATATAAGAGACTATAACTCAAATCCCACATTTTTTTCCATTGAAATAGGGAGCTACGATGTAGTGCTAGGAGCATAATGGTTAAGAACATTTTTCTTAGTTATCATGGCTTCAATGAGTTATACATGAGCTTCACAAAAGAATCCCATAAAAATACCCTCAAGTTTGGTTTCCTGGAAGTTATCAACTCTCACGGTATGGAAAATATTTTGAAGAAGAACCAATTTGATATAATTTCCCAATTTAATTCCATTCAAGTTATGGAAATCCAAATAGAATGTGCATATTTATTTATAGTTTTCCCTGACTAAGAATCAATATGTATTTGAAACTCCTTATGAGCATGACCATGGGATTTAATAAATTCTAAGTAGTCAACCACCCAATGTACATCTTGATAGGAACTATTTTTCACAAAAGAATGGAATTGAAAAAACTATTCATGAACAATTTGAGGTTGACATCATTCATCCTAGTGCTAGCCCTTACTCATTTCCAATAGTTATAGTATTGAAGAAAGAAGGAAATTGCTACATATGTCCTAATTTCTATGTGTTGAAAATCGATAGCCATAGTTTGAATTTCATCATTAAAATTGATAGAGAAAATTTAATTTTGACCACTGACCAAGGCATCCCAAAGAAGTCAAGTCGAACTCAATTGGAAATTGACCCTCCTCAACCACATATAAATAAGGCATTTGTTGACCCTCAGTTGACACACATTACACATCAAAACAAGTTTGATCTAATATGAGAATTGCACGAAGACATCCACATGTGTGAAGGAGGAGAGAGAGACTTTTGTTTGACTGAGTTGAATTTTCTTATATGTTTTGACTAATGTTGAATCTCTTTGACTTGGGCTAATTCAAATCTACTTTGATTGAATTATTGAGTGTCTTGGAAGGCTGAATTGCAGGAGATTTTAACTAAATTTCTGGGCATAGTTTATGAGGTTGACAACACCATTTGACTAGGGTTTGACCACAAGGTTGGCTATCATATTTGACTGAGAATTGTAGGACTATTTTGACTGTTGAAGTAGGTCAAAATTACATATTGACTTTGACTTGGGTTGGCCAAATTTCTATCCTCATTTCTTTTTCATTGACCTGCATTGACTGTAGGGTTTGGCTATAACAATTGATCAAGAGTTGTAGGAGGTTGACTGAATTTACACAGGTCAAAAAGTTGTAGACTAGTATATTTGACCATATTTGACTATCTCTCTCTCATTATATTGGTTTTTGTCTTAGTTGACTTCAAAAGGTCAAAGTTTGACTTTGATTGGTTTATGGAGGTACAATTAGATTATGTATCTTATGTTGAGCATTGATTGACTAATAGAAGAAGAAGAATTGATTCTGGTTTTTCTCCCTTGTGGGGTTTTTCCTTGGTATTTGACCAAAATCTTTGTGTCTCATTGTGATTGGCTATCTTCTATTGTGCACTTATTGCTTATTGTTCTATCAATAATTGATTAACTATTACTGGGGTGAATGAAATTGTTTTAAGTGATTATTACAAAATAGAACACTGTGAAAATTAACATGGTACCAGAGTTTAGGTGAAGATTAGCCTTGAAAGACCAAAGGAAACCCATTTGAGACAATTTTTTGTTGATTGGTGATCAACTCTCTCTTGGACAAGATGACTACCTCCTACTTCAAAATTTAAGAGAAGTTGAATGATGCCTCCAACATTGTGGCATGGAGGACTAGATTGGATCTTACTCTTGAAGAGAATGATATGATTTAATAGGTGTAGGGCCAAGCAGTTGAACCTCCTGAGAATGCCAACGCTAGTGTCAAATCCAAGTATAAGAAGGGTGAGATCAAGGTCAAAAATATCATCATTGATTTTCTTTGGGATCATCTCATCACTTATGTGTCCAAGTTTAATAAGTCAAAGGAGATGTATGACAAATTGATTGGGATGTATGAGTTCAAAAATCTTAGCCAAGTCATCTATTTGAAGAATCAACTTTGTGACATCAAGATGTATAAATTTGAATCTACAACAACCTACTTCATGAGGATCTCTCAAATAAGAGATAAACTTATTTCCATTGGAGAAGTCATACCTGACAAAGGGTTCGTGTATATGACCCTTGGAGCACTCCCCATGTCTTGGGAAAAATTCATTACAAGCATTAGTGGCAGAAAATAGCTCCCTAGATTCGATGAGCTTTTGGGAAATTGCACTCAAGAAGAATCCAAGGCCATTTCTAGAGGAAGAATCCATAGACAAGAAGAATGATAACCTACAACATTTGCAACCAATGTTAAGAAAGGAAAAGGAAAAGGAAGACCTTCCAAATGGAAGTCAAAGAAGAAAAATCCAACTTTTAACAACAATATAAGGGATTTGTCTAAAGTACAATATTATAGATGTGACAGATTTGGTCACATTGCATGGGATTGTCCTGATAGAAGAAATTTTTAAAGGCCCAACAACAACAACAACAAAAAACAATGGCAACACAAACTTCAACAATAAAAGGATAAGAGTAAGTCTTGCTTCCCATGCAAGTGTTGAAGACCCCCAACACCCTCAAAATAGGTCCAATAACACAAGGTATTACAATAATGTTGCTAATACTCAATCTAAATATTATCTTTCTAGCTCATCTTTAGATAGCATCAATAGTTGGCTGGTGGATAGTTGGACATCTAAACATTTTACTATGTATCATGAAGTCCTCTCAAATTTGGTTGAGAGGGAGACTAATTTGAAAATTATACTTGGGGATAATTATACTCATCCTATCAAAGTGTCTGGTTCTATTTCTTTTCATTTGGAATTTTTTCAAATTATTCATCTATAAGATGTGTTATATGTGTCAAGCTTGAAGAGGAATCTTGTCTCTATTTTTTCTTTGGAAGATAAAGGGTTTAGAGTTGCATTCATTAATGGAAAATTCCTTGCTTAGCCAAGGATATCTAAGTTGAGAGAAACCTTCACACTTGGTGTCTGAAATGAAATCCTATATAGAGTTTGTGTACAACCAATCCAAGAATTGGTCCATGATACCACTAATCAGTGTGAGATTTGGCACCAAATATTTTCAAACCTTAATTATAAAGCTTTTTTTTACTTGAGCAGGATGGTTACAGGGATTTCTGGGATTCATGTGGATCAATAAGGTGTATGGCATGGATGTGCAAGTGGAAAGAACATCAAGGGAACATTCCCTTCTAGCAGTAGTATATCTAAAGAGATTCTTCAACTCATTCATTATGACCTTTGTGGACCCATGTTGGTTACATCTCTTGGAGGATACTTATATTATGTTATCTTTATTGATGAATTCTCCCATAAAACTTGGATCTTCTACTTGAATACCAAGGATCAAATTTTCAGCATGTTCAAGGACTTCAAATCTCTAGTGGAAAATCAAACTGGAAAGAATATCAAGTTCCCAAGGAGTAATAATGGAGGTGAATATGCTTCAAATGATTTCAAATACTTCTACAGATATGTCAGGATTAAGAGGGAGATGTATATTCCACGCAACTCGCAACAAAATGGAGTTCCTGAGAGGAAGAACAAGTCCATCATGGAAGAAACCAAAGCCATGATTCATGATCAAAAACTTCTAATGTTTTTGTGGGTAGAAGCTACAAATATTGTTGTATATGTCTAAAATAGGAGTCGTCATCAAACCATGGGAGAGAAGACTCCTAAATAATTATTTATAGGTGTGAATCCCGAAGTTGGACACTTGAGAATATTTGGCTACCTTATCTACTTTCATGTACCAAAGGAGAAGAGGTCCAAGCTAGATGTGTTGGGAAAGGTAGGTAGGTTTGTTAGTTATTGTGAAAATTATAAAGGTTTCAAGATGTATGTTCCAGGTTAGAGGAACAATGAGTTTAGTCGAGATGTGAATTTTGATTGATGAAGATGTTTCCTTGTAAAATCAAGAGACCCTCCCAACCCTTCCAACACTAAGAGAAGAGATGATTCTATGGATGTAGATGCAGAACCATTCATGCTAGAGCCTAACCTTGTAGATCAGCATATGGCACCTTTGGATCCTTTGGATCCTCCTCCTTGTTATCCTCCCTCAATGAAGAGACCATTGTGCCTACATGATACTTTACAATATGCAGAGAGACATTCAACCCCGAGAGGAACCTTTAGGGAGTGCAAGAAAACTCACATTTATTAAAGATATGTTTCATTTATGAGTGACATCATACAATTTTAACCGTGCATATATGAAGAAGAAGTCAAGGGACGGGTTTGGAGAGATGCCATGGCTAAATAATATGAGTCCATCATGAAAAATTATGTATGGGAGGTTGTTATGAGACTTGAGGGGATGTATATTGTGATTTACATGTGGATATACAAAATCAAACATGTATCTGATGGTAGCATTAGAAGTTAAAAGAAAATTTTGTGGCCATAGGATTCTTCCATAAAGAGGGAGAATATTATGATAATATATCTCCACTTGTTTCCCGATACACTACCATCTGATCTATTATTTCTCTTGCTTCTAATCAGGGTTGGAGTCTTCATCAGATGGATGTGAAGACCACCTTTCTTCATGGAATTCTCAAGGAAGAGGTGTACTTGGAACAATCACAGGGCTTTGAGGAACATGATGGGGAAACCCATGTTTGTAGATTGAAGAAATCCCTTTATGGATTGAAGAAAGCCCTTTATGGATTGAAGCAAGCCCCTAGGGCTTAATATGCTTGGATCAATATGTACCTAATGAATCTGGGATCCATAAGCAATCTCAATCCAAACCTCTACTTTAAAGTTTTCCAAGGTATGCCTTGATTTTGGTTTTATATGTTGATGACTTATCCTTAACAGGAGTAGATCCTTTGGTCCTCCAGTGTAAGAGGGAGATTTCCCCATAATTTGAGTTGAAATATTCTAGGTTGTTGCACTATTTACTGGGATCAGAAGTGTGGCAAAGACTTGGGGATATTTTTGTTATCCAAAGAAAATATATTTTCAAACTCATTGAGATATTTGGGATAGAATATTGCAAATCCATGACCATACTAACAAAGTAAAAATTTAGGAAGTTATGTGGTGAAGCTGCGAGACTAGATCTACCAGATCCTTCCATTTACTGATAACCGATTGGGGATCTAATGTTTCTAGTCAACATTGAACCTGATATATGTTTTTCTATCAACACTTTGATCTAGTTCATGGTGGAATATTTGCATGGTCATTGAGTGTATGCAAAACATGTCATGAGATATCTACATGGAACGATCAACTATGGACTGGGATATGCCTCTTATGATGAGTTGAGACTGAATGGATATACATATTCAGATTGGGTTGGGAGCATTACTTACAGGAAGATCACATCAAGGTGTTGTTTTAGCTTGGTATTTCCATGATTTATTCGATGAGTAAGAAGCATGAATTCGCCACTCTCAGTACAACCGAGGCAAAGTATATTGCAACGAGTATGGATAGCTATGAGGCAATGTGGCTATGGAATCTCTTTGCAATTTTGTTTGAGCAGGTGCTTGATACGACCTTGATATACTATGATAATAAAAGCAATATTATACTTTCATAGGATCCAGTATTACATGACAGGTCGAAGCACATTGATATCAAATACCACTTTATCAAAGATATGATACAACTAGGAGCAATGAGGCTCCAACACATCTTGACTAATGAGCAGGTTGAAAATATTCTCACAAGGACTTTTCCAAAACAGAATTTCTTATTCTTTAGAGAGAATCTTGGAGTGTAAGAGAATGTATCCCTTCTTGAGAGGGAAAACTACTAATCAAGAACACTGAGCATATGATCTCCCACAGTCTTTTGACTAGCCATGTAATTGGTGAGGGGGAATGAGTATCGCATATCCTGGGTGTGGGGAAGATCCTTAGAGCCATGGAATTGGTTTAGTACATGCCCTAGTATGCATCCTACCCGCAAGTCACCTTGTGTCTTATTGACCAAGGGCCATGGACTTGGTTAATCTTACCAGGATTTCCACCCATCTAGTTAGTGGGTGAGGAGACTTAGGTGTGCGTGATATTTACCAAAGTCAGATGTGACTTACATGGACTTGGTTATGGTAAATTAATCTTCATAAGTATTTGATGTAGGTGTTCTACCACTTGATTACTAAGGATCAAGTCAGGTGAGGGTTATTCAATGGACATTGGGTGTGTGCGATCTTTACCAAGGTCATCTATGACTTCCATGGACTTGGTTGTGGTAAATCGATATCTCCTATTATCGTGTGGATCATTCTTCTTCTTCTATGGATCGAGTCATCATTATTCAGTTGAGATGAGATGAGATGAGTTTCTCTTATGTTGAGGCATGTACATCTAAGACAAGACTTATGGTGTAGTCATAGATTCTTCCCTAGTTGAGAGGGAGTGTTGAAAATTGGAAGCTATTATGAATTTCATCATTACAATTGATGGAGATTTTATTTTTTCACCCTTGACCAAGTCATCCCAAAGAAGTCAAGTCAGCCTCAAGTGGAAATTGACCCTCCTCAACCACCTATAAATAAGGCATTCATTGACCCTCATTTGACACACATCACACATCAAAACAAGTTCGATTTGATCTAAAAATCACAAGAAGACATCCTCACATGTGAAGGAGGAGATAGAGACTTATGTTTGACTAAGTTGAATTTTCTATTCTATTTTTCTTGGCGTTGACTGTCTTTGACTTAGGCTAATTTAGATCTTCTTTAACAGAATTATTGTTTGTTTTGGAAAATCGAATTGTAGGAGACTTTAACCAAATTTATGAGCACACTTTTTCAGGTTTACCACACCATTTTACAAGAGTTTGATTGCAAGGTTGACTGTCATATTTGACCAAGAATTGTAGGATTGTTTTGACTGAAAGTTGACTATTGAAGGATGCCAAAATTGCAGATTGACTTTGAATTGGGTTGATCAAAGTTATGTCCTCATCTATGATTCATTCACCTATGCCATCCATTGAGTTCAACTATAATAGTTAAATGAGAGTTGAAGGAGGTTGAATGAACTTCCATAGGCTAAAAGCTGCAAACTAGTATCTTTGACCATATTTGACTATCTCACTCTCATTGGATTGGTTTCTTTCTTGGTTGACTTGGAAAAGTAAAAGTTTGACTTTGACTGGTTTATAGATGTACAATTGGATTATGTATCTTGAGTTGGACATTGATTGACTAATAGAAGAAGAAGAATTGATTTTGGATTTACCCTCTTGTGGGGTTTTTCCCTGGTCTTTGACCAAAATCTTTGTATCTCATTTTGTTTGGCTATCTTTTATTGTTCATTTAATGTTTACTATTCTATCAATAATTGCCTAATTATTATTGGGGTGAATGAAAGTGAATGAAATTGTTTTAAGTGATTATTACATTATAGAATATTGTGAAAATTAGAAATATGCTCTTAATAAGTTAACCATCAAAGGCAAATTTCCCACCCTATTTAATGATCTATTGGAATGAGCTTCATGGTGCAAAATTATTTACTAAATTAGACCTCCACTCAATGTACCACCAAATTTGGATGAACAAGGTGGGCATTCATAAGGCAACTTTCTACACACATGAAGGACAATATGAGCTTATATTGAGTATTTTTGTCTTTGAAATGACCCATACACCTTTCATAGCATAATGAGCAATTTTTTTGGCCATTCCTACATAATTTTGTACTTGTATTCCTTGATGATATTTTTATTTATAAGAAAAAATGGAAAGCATATATATAGAGCATATTCAAAACCTCTCAAACTCCTAGAAGATAAGAAGTTATTCTTCATATGTTTTGAATACATGTTTGGTTCTTATAAAGTGTAGTAATTTGGTTACATCATCGATTAAAATTGATTTAGAGTGGATCTCAGGAAAATTGCGAGTATGCAAGGTTGGCCACACTCCAATAATTTGAAAATATTACATGGTTTCTTGGGATATATGGGATACTACATGAAGCTTGTATGGAATTATAGTAGAATTATAGCTCCCTTAATTGCCTCACTAAAAAAAATTCCTTTGTGTAGAATGATGACACCGATGAGGCCTTTGTATCGTTAAAGGAAACTATTATACTACATTCATCTTATCAATGTTTAATTTAACTAAAACATTTTATTGAAATGTGATGCTTTAAACAAATGTTTAGGAGTTATGCTCAAGTGAGAGGGACACCCCGTGATATTTGCTAATAAGTAATTGTGTGATCAAAACTTTGGAAAATACACCTATGAGACAGATATGGTTGTTATTCTTCATGCCATTGATACTTGGTTCCCATACTAATTGGTGGACGCTCGTAGAAAAAGAGAAAAAATCATAGTTTGAAGTATTGTTTGGAACATATTTTTCCATCATTGAAGCAACACAAGGGGGTAACTAAGATTATTAGGTATGATTATAATATCTATAATAAAGGAAAAGATAATTTTTTGGTTGATTCTTTCTTTAGGAAATATGTAGAAATTATGTTGTATATTTGCAATTGCTCATGAAGTTTTAATAAAAACCACAAGACACGGATATATACTAATACTCTATGGAAATTATTTCACAATTTAAAATAGAAAATTCAGACATGTAAGAAGGAATAACACAGATGCAACAAGTATTTTTATCTAGGGAAACCAATCTGCTAAAAACCCCAATGTCCCTTGCATTAATCAAATCAAATATAGATGTATTACAATTGATTTACTCAACCGAGCTCACCCTACAAGTGCATAACCTATCTCTCTTCTCACTAAAGACCTCTAACCCAGACTTAGTCAAATTTTCCCTCGGCTTGAGCTCTTATTTCCTTGCACTATTCCTTGAGGAATTAGCCACTATTATTTAGGAAAAATTCCCTCAATTTATTTTTGCAATTCATTTAGGTTAATCATCTGACTACATGCAACACCTCTACACTCAAGACTAGTCTACGACTGATGTTACACTACCTTGGAATCTCCACCTCAACTAGGTAACTCGAATTCTTTGCATGCACTAGATATTTTGGGTTGATTGATCAGTTAACTAGATGATCATTGAGTTTTACTAAAGTCCCATTGCTTAAATGACCTTCCACTAGTTCCTCCAAAAGTTGGAACTAGTTTAACTGAAAACAAATTAGCAATCACACATGATTGCTACAAATTAGCAATCACACATGCAGAACTGAACTCTAAGTCCTCCAACTTGAATTTACTGAGTAAAATGGGTGACACAATCCATGTCACACAAGTTAACATCATCCAAGTTGTCTGATGATGTGGAAATTCAAATTTTCTCAATTTAATCAAGGAAAAATCAAATTGAGAATGTATTGTTTCATTTTTCAACACTCCCTCTCAGTAAGAAATTTATTATCAACCACTCGTATATTGCACTTGTGGAACTCGAATTTCCCGCTTGACAAGGCCTTTGTTAAAATATCAAGATCTTGTTCCTCTATTGGAATGTATTGCGACAACATCATCTGCCTTTGCACATTGTCCCATAAATGGTGATATTGGATACCTATATGCTTAGATCGATCGTGAAAAATAGGATTGTCATAGAGCTTGATGCAACTCTAATTATCATAGTAGCTCCATATCGCCTCACATTTTGCTTGACAGGAAGCCATGTATTCTGCTTCGGCCGAGATGAGTGCCATAGATTTTTTCTTCTTGTTGTACCAAGAAACCGTTGTGGACCCAACACTGAAAATTCCACCTGGTGTACTCTTTCGATCTGATGGAATCCCCACCCAATATGAATCTATTAAGTCACATATCTTCACTCCCTTTGTCCATTTGTACCATGTCTAAACTGGGTATTTCCTCTGAGGTACCATAGAACATGCTTAATTGCCCTCCAAAATAATTTGGTTGGCCTAACCATAGCTTGACTTAGTTGGTTAACTGCATATCACATATTTGGTTGTGTGTTCACAAGATACATTAGTGAAGTCACCAACTGTCGGTAAACAATACCATCCACTTCCTCACCTAAACTGGCACCTTCCTTCCTCCAAATGGTCACTAAAGGTGTCCCCATGGGTTTGCAACTCTCCATGTGTAACCTCCGAAGTATCTCGTTGAAATACTTGCCTTGAGAGACAAACAATTCCCCATCACCGTGCCATACTTTTCGAACTATTTTTGTATGATTAGTTTTGTTGTGCTAATAACAATTACAGATTTTTAAACATGTGCTTGCTTATTGCTTCTTGTATTTGGGTTTCCTTAGTTGTTTGTGCATACAATCAGGTAAATTTCCTTAATTTTAAAATGACATTCATGATCAAAATAGCTTCAAACATTAATAATGAACATCAGACATTCAATGTATAGCAAACCATCAAAGAGACACTTTAACACAATGTTTTGATGAAGGAGTTCACCCCTCCTGGGCTACATTTCTTGGGTCTAGCTTCCATGGCTTGGGCCTCTGTATTAGTTCAATGTGGAAAAATGATGTTTTACAAAGCTCTATCACTCCTGATACCTACACCAATGTGTTCAGAATGTCCAAATTAGCTAAGAACACCTCTTTATGAGCTCAATTTGGTCAAAAATTGACTTCTCTATGACTCAGACAATCTTTTTCCTACAATTTCTCCTCTAATTTTGGAATATCTCCAGTTAGTCCCGCTAAATTTGGAGGCAGGCCTAAATTTGGGGGCACCGCCAAATTCTTCACCAGACTAAACTCGAAGTTAATTAACGTTAACTGCACTTAATTAATTTTTAATCCTGAATTAGCGCAAACCAAAACCTTAAGTTCTGATAGTTTTGGTGGGGTTGTCACATGCGATGGTTAACATCGCATTAACCATTGAAGTCGGAGCTGTCAGAATGGTCAACCATTAGGGGTTTGTGGTAGCCTATTCACATGCAAAGTTAACATTACTGTCACAGGTTTGTGAACTGTCCGTCGTGCTAAACGTTTTATGTACAGCCCTTGCGTTGACATGTGGTAATCGTTTAGAGTATGGTGAACTGTCCGTCAGGGTAGATTGCAACTGTTTTCAGTTTGTAACAATGCATTCACATGGGAGAGGGATGGTCTACGAGCTGGCGCTCCCCTAACCACCAACTCCATAACCATTACACATTAAATTGATGTGGAGGACTATTATGGTACGAAACACGGTGTAGAGGAGTTGGTAAAGTCGTGTGAATGGTAGGCTAAAGGTCGCGGGTTCAACCTGACCTCCAACCATAATATTTTGCTCCATTGTGTAGACTACCAAGGTATTTGGGAGGTGCCACGTGTTGGGTTTGGAGCCTAATTATCTTATGTATTTAAAGGTATCGCCGCATTGGACCCCAGTTCGAAATGGGGCGGCAACGTCGCCCATAAACTATTCGCTGCAAGGGGGGTCCAAGGGGGGCGGCTGCGATCTTTTGGGAGCCCTCCTCTAGCGGGGGGTTTCGGGGGCAGTGCCCCTGAAGCTAAGAATAGATGTAAAATTTCCTTGTAAAGTGTTGTAATTTCGTAGTCAATCTAGGTCGTTCATTAGGTGGAGATCTGACGGTAGAAGTTATGTTTAATTTAGGGTTTTTTGCCCTAGAAGGCATTGTATTGCATCTATGTAGATCTGTAATATATAATTTTCTAACAACTGGTATCAAAGCCGAAGGTCTATTTGGATGATAAACTCGCAGGAGAGAAGGGTTCCTGGTTTGAGTGGGAGTTGTTGTCACAAAATCATACACTAAAGGCTGCTACTTAGTGAGATCTCATGCAACTGTTTCAAACCAGGCTTTAGACTAAGGTTTAGCCTCCTTAGTCAGAGAGGGCTCTTTCACAGATTTTGATATGCATTTAAGGGCAAAAAGATGGCTAACTCTTTAACACAGTGAATAAATTTTAAGTTGGTTGGAACAACAAAATCAAGGCTTCTCCCATTGGGTTCATGGAGTCATACATTCCTACAGTAAACAAGCAACTACTGAATCATAGAAACCAAGGCA
>APFE030066668.1:95848-159978 GCA_000404065.3 Pinus taeda
TTTGGTCAACTGTGAGCTAAAGGATTTCCCAACCCAGGTGAATGAATAAGTGTCGTGTTCAAGAGTGGTAGTAAGGTTTTTCTTGAGACAAAAGGATATCAAATAGGCTCATTCTTCTCATTTTTACCCCACCATTTCTGGCAAGTACCTCTTTATTTTTTTACAAGCTTGAGGAGGATAACATATGCTTGTTTGTAAGCTCATCCTTCGGATGAGTCCAACTTAGTTTTTGTTGCGAACCCTAAGAAGGAGTGGTCCGTTCCTGTTTGTAATAGAACAGGTCCTTTACTGTGAAATTTTAACGAGTCCATTATAGGAGAAACTCGACGCTTTTCATATTTAGAGAGTCTGAAAAACTTAGAAAACTCCAGATCGAACTTTTTCGTAAAGTTGTGTCTCCTAAACCCGAAAAAGTATAAAATAATACCTAGGAGAACCGCTTCATCTTGCGACCAAGGATATTTTCATAGTTAGTGTCTTTGACCTGAAAAGTAAAAAGTGATCAAGGACACGTCGTTTTATTTCCAATATCGAATTTGAAACGACAAAAATCCGGCAATCTTTCTTGTTTTTTCTGTCAGAAAAGGGCTGTAAGAGGACCGTCTTTTAATTCCATTTTAACGAGTGTAAAAGAAATGCTCGGCAATCTTTTCAGATTTTAGGAGTCAGAAAAGGGCTTAAAAGATGACTCTGATGTTCGATTTGTGAAAAATGACCAGTTTCCCTGAAAATCCCTTCGTCCTGCACAAAAAGCGACACATTACTCATACCTGTTTGAAATGGGAAAAAAATTCATTGAAAATGACTCTTCATGGTGAAAAATAAACAAATTTAATATCTATTTATCCAAAAAACCAATAAAATACCTTTTACCATGTCATTTTTACCATTTTACTGTTGAGGTAGAAAAAAGGGCTTTTGGCAAGAAACTTCCCGTGGACATTGCGGAAAATCAGACCGTCGGAAACGAACGCCGTCACCTCCAGGTAATCCACAACATCCTCCTCTTCAACTTCATCCGTTTAGAATTTAATTTTAAGTCTTAGTTTGATTTTTTGGAGGCATAGGGTTTTGGGATGCGCTCCTCGGGGTACGCAGGTGGCCCATGGGTAACCTGCGTACCCCGACCTTTTTCTTTAAAGGAAAAAGGGTCGGGGTACGCAACCTACCTTCAGGCCAGGTGCGTACCCATGCTCTGTTCCTGAAGGCGGGGGTGCGTACCCCGTGTAAAGCGCATCCCCAAATTCATATCTCTAAATTTAACCATTAAAATTTGATTTTAAGTTTGCTAAGACTCTTTTTATGGTGTGTAGGATACCCACCATGTTGGATTGGCGTGAACGAGAGCATGAAGATGTTGATTCGGCCGCGTTGAATCATCAACCTACCATCGATGCATTGCGAGTGTTGTCATAAAATCATGCACTAAAGGCTGCTACTTAGTGAGATCTCATGCAACTGTTTCAAACCAGGCTTTAGACTAAGGTTTAGCCTCCTTAGTCAGAGAGGGCTCTCTCACAGATTTTGATATGCATTTAAGGGAAAAAGATGGCTAACTCTTTAAAACAGTGAATAAATTTTAAGCTGGTTGGAACAACAAAATCAAGGCTTCTCCCATTGGGTTCATGGAGTCATACATTCCTACAGTAAACAAGCAGCTACTGAATCATAGAAACCAAGGCATATAATGTCTCACTGTTCAAAACATCTACCAAGAAGGACTTCAACTCAACAAAACATACACAGGAAGTCTGAGCATCAATGATGAATTCAGAGTGATTGCATGTTTAGTGAACTGTAAAACAAGATGAATAAAACCAAACCACATACATTGTGAACATTTGAGACACAAGATGAATCTTGGGAAGAAACAATATGCTTTCTATTACTGTGAAAAAACTTTACATAAACCAATATGAAAACTCTGTCTTTTTGATAAAAATCTCCAACCCCCTTTACATCAGAGTTTTTCCTATATATAGGAAAACAAAACTTAAGCTACTTGAGACTCCTCCTCCAGCATGAGGGGATCTCGAAAACCTATCCTTAACTACCTTATCTATATTTAAACTAACTTATTAAATACAGAGGTATTGTGCTTTTAATACATAGAGTCCCATTCCTATTCAAACTCTACTTCCATCTCCTCGTATGCATGATTCTCTCTTGATTTTTTGACACCTATGCTTTTTCCTGTAGTGGCTGAAATGTATTTGAGAAGCATTCACTGAACGGGCTGCCTTGGATTCCAACTGTGCTGCTGACTCAACATTTGGTGAAGATATATACTCTGTTTTCACGGTTCCTGCCTTTTATCCATGTTTATTTTCAAAAGAACGTGCTTGAAGCTGTTTAATATCTTTGATGACCATGATAACACCATATGGCTAATAATATGGATGCTTTGTGAACTGAACAGGTGTCCAACCCAAATCCTCGTATGCATCTCCAACCAAAGTAATAAAGTACCTTTAAATACCCTAAGTACAAAAGTAATAAAGTACCTTTATTAAAGCTATAACTAAAGACAAAATATTTCACCTTTATGGAAAATGCACACTTGTCATTATCTGAATGGCTATGCTAGCCTTATGTGGTCTCCTTGATGTTCCTTAGGCGTTTCCTTTGATAATTTTCTGATCCTACCATCAAACTGTTTGTCTTCATCATAAAACAACACCTACAGCAGTTTCGTAGCGCGCTACGAAACTGCTGTTTTTTTTCAAAAACACAGTCTTTAATATTCTCTATGGATTTTCGTTCATTTTGCAGGTGTCTTTGATCTTCTACCAAAAATTTTTTCTTTTGTTTTTTGTAGTTAAAGGAGAGTAACTCATGCTGCATATTTGATATGAATTATTTACACTTGTACAACTGCTACAAAACTGCTGTTCTGGCTGAAAATATGTCTTGGGACAGAGTTCATAATTTCTCACAGAAAATGTATTTGGAAAACCTGAAGGAGGTTTTTGTGAACCCATCCGTGCTTTACAAAAACCTCTTTTGGTTTTTTGAAAAACTACTCCAGATGCCCAGAATCGATCCTTGAAAAATATGTCTAAAGCAGGAAATTAAAAACTGCATCTACAGCAGTTTCGTAGAGCGACATTCAGTCACCCGTTTCTCCCAGATCATAATCAATTTGAAGAAACTGAAAGAGGTTTTTCTAGTTTATTATGTTAGGAATAAAAACCTCTTTCATTTTTCTAAAATATTATTTCAGATTCTCTAAATACCTCCTGGAAGTTGACTACTTAAAGCAGAGAAATATGCATGTAGAAAACATCACCTACAACAGTTGTAGCCAGTGTTCCAGTATGGAGATCTCCCAAAATTTCTACTGACTGTGCACATTTATTAGTTGTTTCATCAGAGGGATTTCCATACACTGCATTATCTGCCCTGCCATGGCCTTTCCACGAACAATGATGTGGCTTGATGGCTCTACTTTTCCTCTAACTGAAGAAGTAGATGGATAAACTAAAATCCCTCCTATCTTTCTTCTTATCAACTGGTTCAACTGCAAAAAATCCATGTCTTTCGTACCCATCTCCAAAATTTATTGACAAAACAATGGCACCAATGGAAGAAGACTTGGCTTTAAAGGACGCATATCAAAGACAACCTCTGCATAGAGAACATCATTCGTAGATATACCAGTCCAGCTTCTTGAAGAGTTAGACAAATTCAAAACAAACCAATATATTCTGCAAGGGGCATTTTCCTATCCATCTGAATGCAATGACTATAGGCTTTCATCTGACAGTCATCCTTGGCATGAAACCGTTCACTCTCAAACTGGAAACCCTTCTTCTATTAAACACCTGTGTGCTTTCCTTCTTATAATTGGCACCTTTTTCAAAAGCCACAGGATTAGTGGTGTTAATGATGAACTTGGAACAACATTGATTTTTATATGGGCACCGTGTTTGGTTTTTTGGATACTGATATTAAGACATTATCAACCTTCTCAATTCCATATTGGCAAATATGCTTATCTTTTGAGCTTGACAATCCATTCCATTTAACATGTTGAAACATGTCTACCTTTTGTTCCCTTCTCAGCAATAACTGCAACACACGCCAGTACCATGACACCTAACGATCTAAAACACAGCGGACTTGACAGCTGGGTGAGATTTGCTATGTATTCAAACAAATCCCCAATTTCGTAGCGCAGCCAGTGCAAAATATGAATTATATGTTTGTATGCGCTGTGAAACTGCTAAAAGGGTTTATATGCTTATTTGCAGACATTTAGCATCGAAATTTGTCAGTGATAACAGGAGTAATGGAAGAAGATGGTAGGTTTAGGGTCGAAAAATTCAACAGCCAAAACTAGCAGCGATGGAAGATGCAAATGGAAGATTATCTGTATCAAAGAGATTTGTACCTACCATTGAGAGGAAAGAAAAAGAATCCGATGAGTATGACAGACATAGAATGGGATATTCTCGACTGAAAGGCACTTGGAACAGTACGGCTGTGCCTAGCAGCGTCAGTAGCGTTTAATATTTCAAAGGAAATGACAACAGAGGGTTTAATGTCGGCATTGGAAAAACTATATGAAAAACCCTTGGCCTCAAATAAGGTATTTCTTATGAAGTGTTTATTTAATATGAAGATGTCAGAAGGTGGATTTGTTGTAGACCATTTAAATGATTTTAATATAGTTACAAGTCAGTTAAGTTCTGTAGGGGTAACTTTTGATGATGAAGTTAGGGCTCTATTATTTCTGTGCTCATTGCCAGAAAGTTGGAATGGTTTAGTTATGGCCATTAGTAATGTTGTCTCTGAATCTAGTACTTTAAAGTTTGATGATGTTGTCAGTGCAATCCTTAGTGAGGTAATATAACGGAAAAGCTTCGGTGAGACATTAGATAATGCTTTGACTACAGGGACTAAGGGAAGAAAAGTGGAAAGAGGAAAGACTCCAGGATATCGCAGTGAGTCAAGAAAAGGCAGATCCAAGTCCAGATCGGGGATAGTGTGCTGGAAATGTAGGAAGAAAGGACACCTGAAGAAATACTACAAGTCTCGGAAGGGAAAAGAAGGAGACACGCAACAAGAAACTAATCATGAAGCGAATGTAACAAGTGATGTGTTGCAAGATGCTTTGATTCTTTCATTAGAAAATATTATTGATGCCTGGGTGGTAGATTCAGGGGCCTCATTCCATGCCACACCTAATAAGAAACATTTTCATGATTATGTTCAAGGATATTTTGGACAGGTTCGATTGGGTGATGACAAACCCTATAAAATCGTTGGAATGGGTACACTTTTCATAAAAAAGCAGAATGGAAATCAATGGCTATTAAAGGAGGTAAGGTATGTTCCGGATCTGAAGAAAATTCTGATTTCAACAGGGCAGTTGGAAGGTGAAGGTTGCATAATTACTTTCACAGATAAAACCTGGAAGGTCACTAAAGGATCCCTAGAAATAGCGAAAGGAGGAAAGGTTTGTACATTGTATTTATGCAATGGTATTTCTAATTCTGTTAATGCTTTAACCTCTACAGGAGAAGATACAGCATTGTGGCATCATAGATTTGGGCACATGAGTGAGAAGGGGATGCAAATTCTTCACTCAAAAAATTTGTTGTGAGGTTTGAAGCATGTTGATTTAAAATTTTGTGAGAATTGTGTTTATGGAAAATAGAAAAGAGTCAGATTCCTTAGAGTTGGGAAAGCAAAGAAGAGCGAAAAATTAGAGCGTGTGCATATAGTTGTATGGGGACCTACTTAGGTATCATCTCTTGGTGTTTCTCGTTATTATGTTACTTTTATTGATGATGCAACCAGAAAAACTTGGATTTATTGTATTCAAAATAAATATGATGTATTTGATACTTTCAATAAATGGAAATCTTTGGTTGAAAATGAGACAAGAAAAAGGTTAAAGTGTCTCATATTGGAAAATGGAGGTGAATATTGTAGAAAAGAGTTTGATAGGTACTATTCTAAGAATGGAATTCGCAGAGAGAAGATAGTTCCAGGAACACCACAAGAAAATGGTGTATCAGAAAGGATGAACAGGACAATCATGGAGCATGCAAGGTGCATGAGATTGCATGCAGGAGTGCCTTTATAATTTTGGCAAGATGTTGTAGATACTCTTGTTTATCTAATAAACAGGGGGCCTTCAAGTTCCTTGGATGGTGGTATTCCAGAGCAGGCATGGATAGGTAAAAAGGTAAACTACTATTTTTTAAAGACTTTTGGTTGTGAAGCCTTTGTCCACATTAACAAAGAAAATAAAACAAAGCTTGAGGCAAAATCAAAGAAATGTACCTTTATTGGATATGGTGTTATGATTTTGGTTATCACTTTTATGATTATGAAAACATAAAATCATTAGGAGCAAAGATGTCATATTCAATGAAAGGTTTTGTATAGGATCAGTTGCAGGAAAAGAAACAGGAAAAGAAAAACAAAGAATAAATAGTGCTTGACGAGATCACAGAAAAAGTGATGTGCCTGAAAATCATAATGATCATAGCTAGAACAACAACCACAACAACAACAAGCACTTCAAACACCTGAAAGTGGTGTTAGAAGATCTACCAGGATGAGTAGACCCCCTAAATGTTACTCTCCTTCATCATATTATGTATTGTTGACTGATTCTAGTGAACCAAAATGTTATGAAGAAGTAGTGTAGGTAGAAACTAGGAAGAAGTGGGAGCAAGCCATGAAAGAAGAGATGGACTCCTTAGCACATAACCAGACTTGGGACTTAGTCAGGCTGCATGCAGGCAAAACAACATTGCAGAATAAATGGGTTTACAAGTTGAAGGAAGAAGATGGAGGTAGGAAAAGGTATAAAGCTAGACTTGTGGTGAAAGGGTTTGCACAGAAAAAAGGGTATAAACTTTGATGAGATATTTTCTCCTGTTGCGAAAATGACTTCAATTAGAACTATTCTAAGTCTAGTAGTAGCTGAAGGCTTGCATCTTGATCAGTTAGATGTAAAGACAACCTTTCTCCATGGGGATTTGGAGGAAGAGATATATATGCAGCAGCCACAAGGATATGAGGTAAAAGGGAAGGAGAAACTAGTGTGCAGGTTGAAGAAGAGCTTGTATGGCTTAAAACAGGCTCCAAGGAAGTGGTATCCAAAATTTGATAGGTTTATGTATGAACAAGGTTATACTAGATGTCACTCTGATCAATGTGTTTATCTCAAAAAGCAAAATGATGGCAGCTATATTATATTGTTATTGTATGTAGATGACATTCTCGTTGCAGGTTCTAACATGTAGGAAATAAATGTGCTCAAAAGAAAATTGGCAAACTCATTTTCAATGAAGGATTTAGGTGCTGCAAAACAAATCCTTGGTATGAGAATAACTAGAGACAGGAAGAATCACAAATTAACATTGTCTCAAAGTGAGTACATAGAAAAGGTGTTGAAAACGTTTAATATGAAAAATACAAAACAAGTTAGTATACCTTTAGCTAGCCATTTCAAATTAAGTAAGGATGAGTGTCCCAAGACTCAGGAAGAAATGGCTCATATGTCTAATGTTCCATACGCATTAGCAGTTGGAAGCTTAATGTATGCAATGGTCTGCACAAGGCATGATATTGCACATGTAGTGGGAGTTGTAAGCAGGTACATGAACAATCCAGGAAAAGAACATTGGATGGGTGAAGTGGATTCTCAGGTATTTGAGAGGTACCACAAATCAACCATTATGCTTTGGTGGTTCAAACCTTGCTCTACAAGGATATATTGATGCAGATATGGGAGGTAACAAAGATAATAGGAGGAGCAGTACAGGATATGTATTTATTGTAGGTGGAACAACTGTCAGTTGGGTTTCAAAACTGTAAAGTGTTGTTGCACTCTCAACAACAGAAGCAGAGTATGTTGCTGCTACAGAGGCTAGTAAAAAAATGATTTGGTTACAAAGGTTTCTGGATGAATTGGGTAAATGGCAGGAGTTGGGTAGGTTATACAGTGATAGCTAGAGTGACATACATCTTGCAAAGAACTCTGAATTTCATTCCAAGACTAAGCATATATAGCTCAAGTACCATTTCATACGGTGACCATTGGAAGATGGACAGTTGAAGCTAGAAAAGATACACACTAGCCAGAATCCTGCAGATATGTTAACAAAAGTTGTAACAAGGGAGAAACTGAGAATCTGCTTAGTTTCAATTGGTCTTCAAGTATGACGAAGAAGATGAGAAACAACCAGGTCCAAAGTGGAGTCATTGTCCAGCAAATGAAGCAGCGGTGGAGTTACTATAATCAGTCTCCAAGTGGGAGATTGTTGGGTGTGGAGCTTGATTATCTTTTGTATTTAAAGGTATCGCTACATTGGACCCTAGTTTGAAATGGGGCATCAACGCCACCTGTAAAAGAATTGCTGCAGGGGAGGTCCAGGGCGGAGATCTGAGACGGTGGAAGTTATGTTTAATTTAGGGTTTTTTCCCTAGAAGGCAACCCCTTGAAATATATGAGGGAATTGTATTGCATCTATGTAGATCTGTAATATATAATTTTCTAACACCACATCGTGGCCTCTGGGCTTTCCACATGGCATTCTTCCATTGGTCCAAAAATAAACCAATAATAATGCACCAACACACCACCTATACAACCCAACTAGATGATGCCACTTATCCATTCCTGATTTGTCATTGACTAGTGTTGACCATGCCTAGTCACCTGCCATGTCAACAGTAGTCACCTTCCATGTAAGTAGTACGGACTACTGACTGTGCAGTGACTGGGCATTTTTTTTGCAAATTTTGCATGTCTAACAAAGTGATCAGAACATAATAACTTTCTCATACGAACTCGATTTTCGACGAAACGAGTTGCATTAGGATTTTTTTACGGAGACGGACTCGGTTTTTAATTTTCAATCCATTCTGAGAACTTTTATTTTTGAGCTATATACTTAGCACCTAATCACTTCCAATCTGATAAAGTAGTGCATGAGACCCATGTTCTTCATTTAAAACTATCTTGCAAGGTCCTCCTCACAAGATCTAGTCAGTTTCTCATCACCATTTAAAATCAAGTCATCAACATATAAGACAATAATAAAAAATTTCTTCTACCAAGATATGATAGAGGTTTTCATCTGCTTCACTTTTGGTGAAGCCCAAACTTGTGAGATAGCTATTGATCCTGGTTTACCAAGCATAGGGTGCTTTCTTGAGACCATGCAACAATCATTTGAGTCTACACACATGAGACTCCTGATCAAAAGTCTCGAAGCCTTCTATTTGCTCGATATACACCTCCTCCTCAATAACTCCATTGAGGAATGTTGTTTTCACATCCATCTGGTGGATCTTCCACCCGATTTGTGCAGCTAGAGCAAGAATTGATCTAATGGATGAGTACCTTCCTACAAGATCAAAGGTCTCCTCATATTCAATCCCCTCAACTTGAGAGTACCCCTTGGCCACAAATTTGGCCTAGTACTTTTCTATGATTTGGTCTGTTGCATACTTTGGTTTGAAGATCCATCTTGAACCGAAAACTAATTTATCTACTGGTCTTCGGAACACTTCCCAAACACTATTATTTATAATGAATTCATATTCCTCCACCATTGCATCAAACCATACAGGTTTCTCCATTGCTTTATCGAAAGATGATGGCTCAACCCCTACAAGCTCAATCATTAGATCCATGTAGCCAGTTTACCGCTCTGGTGACCTTCTTTGCATGCGTTGATTTGAAGGAGCACTCATATTCTCCTTCGCATCCTACACAAGACTCTCAACTTCCCTAGTCCTTTTCTTTCCTTCTCTAGATGGTTCTGCTTGAGTGGTTTCCTCCACTCTCTACTCTTCAACTTTTGGTTGCTCCATAACTTCCTAAGGCTCCTCCTTTGGAGCTAAAAGCTCCTCTTCTAGTGGGATCTAAAGCTCCTCTCAAGAGAGAAGTGCATCACTTTTTCCTCATCAAATTTTATATCCCTTCACATAATTATCATTCTAAGGGATAAAAAGTACACATGGTAGTTGTGGGGAGTTTCTGTGCAACCCACAAATACCCCCAATTCGTTTGTTGGATCTAGCTTCTTCTGTGATTCTTTGGAGGCATGGCAGTAAACAGAGGCTCCATAAATGCTGAAGTGCAACACATCCATCTTTCTCCCTAAGAAAGCCTGCTCTAGTGTAATCATGCCAAGAATCCAATGAGGACTCTGATTCTACAAATAGAATGTCGTGTTGCATGCCTCGACCCACAAATGTAAAGGTAGGACTTGATCATGAAACATCGCGCTCATTGCTCCCATAATGCTATGGTTCTTCCTCTCAGACACCGCATTTTGTTGTGGGTTGTGGGGTGTTGTCAGCTCTCATCGAATGCCTTCTTTTGCACAAAAAAAATTAAATTCTTTTGACACATACTCACCTCCATTATCACTCCTGAGAGCCTTCACCTTATTGCTTGTTTCTTTCTCAACCAATGCCTTGAATTCTACGAACTTGGAGAATGTCTCATCCTTCTTCTACATGAAGAAGATCCAACACTTCTGTGAAAATTCATTAATAAAAATGACAAAACATTTGTACTTGGTACTAGAGGCTATTGAGAAAGGTCCACAGACATTAGAATGAATCCTTTCAAGGATTTCATGTGCTTTTTTGTCCCAATCATGGTATGTGAGTTTTGTGGACTTCCCCAAAGTACATCCTTTCCATACATCATGTTTCTCAAGTGCTCTTTTGGGGAGGCTTGTGGTTATCTATTGCATGATATTCAAAGCACCATCATGCAAATGTACAAGTCTTCTATGCCAAATTTCACTAGCATCGCGACTTTACACCTTCTCTGCCTTTATGCTCAATGCAGCACAATCCTCCACATCTAGCTTGTACAGGTTCTTCACATAGACCCCTATCTTCTTTACCTATCTTGTGGCTATGTGTCTCAGGAATTCCTTTCCTTTTCTAAAGATCACATCATAACAACTGTCTTCCAAAACTGCAACAGAGACGACATTTTTATTTAATCCTGGAATGAACATGACATCCTTGAGCCTGAGTGGAGAGCATAAGTCCCTCTAAAAGGTGACTATATCAATCCCGATCACTCTATACATTATGTCATCCCCCATATCGATGTGCATTTTCAAATATTTCTCCTCCAAATCACTAAAAAAGTCTCTATCGCCTTCATATGGAATGATGCACCTGAATCCACGTACCACATGCTCCCCATCATTGTGTTGGCCATGCATGAAATAAGGGTAAAGTCAGGCTCAAACTATGAAGCCAAGGCCTCACCTATTTCTCCTCTTAAGGTATTCTTGCTTTCTTTCTTGTGTGGACACTTCGTGGCATAGTGCTTGAATTCATGACAATGGAAACACTTAATTTTTGACAAATCTTTCTTCTTACCCCCTTGACTGGATTCTAGTTTGGATTGGGATTTATTCCCTTTTCCCTTCTTTGGATTTCCATCCAATGCAAATTTATCTTCATCCTCGCCCTTGGATGAACTCCCATCTTGGTATTCCACCTTATTTCCTCATGTACCAAGTTAGACCATAAGTGCTCCCAACTCAGTATTTTCTCCATCCCATTAATTGAATCTTGATAGTTGTGCTAGCTCTTGGGAAGGCCCAAGGAGATAATGTTACCAAGTCTTATTCAGGGACATTAACATCGACCCCGCTAAGTTCATCATGACACTATGTAATCTTGCTCATATACTGTGGAATTGTGGCATTCTTTTTTCATCTTGGTACTTTGAAGTTTATCCTTGAGTGCCAACTTCCTATGGTCATTGCTATTCTTGACCAATTTTGTCAATCATTTCCACATTGTAAATGAAGTTTCTTTTCCATGAATATTCGAGACAATATGATCTTATACTCCCTCCAATATGATTCTCCTTGCCTTGGCTACATATTTCTTCCACTAAGCAAGGTTATGGGCATCATATGCTTAAGGTTTTGCAACATTTGTCTTGATATATTCTAGCAACCCATTGTCATCTGATACTTCCTCCATGCGGTCCTTCCATGCAACAAAATTTGAAGTACCTTCCAAAGCATACTCTATCCTTAGTCCATTGAAGTTCATGTTCTCAGCTCTGAAGACGTCATGCAACCTTAATCTTCAAATTCGAACCTCTAAGAAATAACTTCAAATTTCCTGCTCTAATGTGAATCCATCTTTGACACCATGTACAAATTAGGTTGTATATTTGCAACTTCTCATGAATTTCTAGTCAAAATCATAAGACACGGATCTACACTATTTCTCTGTGGACATTATTTCAAAATTTAGGAAAAAAAAAAGAAAATAGACATGTAAGAAGGAATAACACATGCAACAAGTATTTTTATCTAGGGAAAGAAATCTACGAAAAACCCCAATGCCCCTTGCATTAATAAAATGAAATAGAGATTTATTGCAATTTCTTTGCTCAACTAAGCTCACCCTACAAGTGCACAACCTATCTATCTGCTCATTGAAGACCTCTCACCCAGACTTAGTCAATTTTACTTCGTTTTGAGCTCCTATTTCCTTGAATTGTTCCTTGAGGAATTAGCCCCTATTATTTAAGAAAATATCCCTCAATTTAATTACACAATTCCTTTAGGTTGATCATCTAACTACATGTAACACCTGTACAATCAAGCCTAGTCTACAATTGATGTTACGTTGTCTTGAGATCTCCACCTCAACTGGGTAACTTGAATTCTCTATGTGCACTAGCTATTCTCATCATTAAAATTGATGGAGATTTTATTTTTTTCACCCTTAACCAAGTCATCCCAAAGAAGTCAAATCAGCCTAAAGTGGAAATTGACCCTCCTCAACCACATATAAATAAGGCATTTGTTGACCCTCATTTGGCACACATCACACATCAAAACAAGTTCGATCTGATCTAAAAATCGCAAGAAGACATCAACACATGTGAAGGAGGAGATAGAGACTTATGTTTGACTAAGTTGAATTTTCTATTCTATTTTTATTGGCGTTGACTCTCTTTGACTTAGTCTAATTTAGATCTTCTTTAACATAACTATTGTTTGTTTTGGAAGGTCAAATTGTGAGAGACTTCAACCAAATTTATGAGCATATTTTTTTAGGTTTACTACACCATTTTATGAGAGTTTTACTGCAAGGTTGACTGTCACATTTGACCGAGAATTGTAGGATTGTTTTGACTGAATTTTGACTATTGAAGGATGCCAAAATTGCATATTGACTTTGAATTAGGTTGATCGAAGTTATGTCCTCATTTATGACTCATTTACCTATGCCAGCCATTGAGTTCAACTATAATAGGTAAATGAGGGTTGCAAGAGGTTGAATGAACTTCCATAGGCTGAAAGCTACAAACTGGTATCTTTGACGAGATTTGACTATCTCACTCTCATTGGATTGGTCTTTGTCTTGGTTGACTTGGTAAAGTCAAAGTTTGACTTTGACTGGTTTATTGATGTACAATTGGATTATGTATCTCGTGTTGGACATTGATTGACTAATAGAAGAAGAAGAATTGATTTTGGATTTACCCTCTTATGGGGTTTTTCCTTGGTCTTTGACCAAAATCTTTGTGTATCATTTTTCTTGGCTATATTTTATTTTTCATTTAATGTTTATCGTTCTATCAATAATAGCTTAATTATTATTGGGGTGAATGAAAGTGAATGAAATTGTTTTAAGTGATTATTACATTATATAATATTGCGAAAATTAAAATTATGCTCTTAATAAGTTAACCATCAAAGGCAAATTTCCCACCCTATTTAATGATCTATTGGAATGAGCTTCATGGTGCAAAATATTTACTAAATTGGACCTTCACTCAATGTACCACCAAATTCAAATGAATGAGGTGGGCATTCATAAGGCAACTTTCTACACACATGAAGGATAATATGAGCTTTTATTGAGTATTTTTGTCTTTGAAATGACCCATCCACCTTTCATAGCATAATGAGCAATTGTTTTGGCCATTCCTACATAATTTTGTGCTTGTATTCCTTGATGATATTTTTATTTATAAGAAAACATGGAAAGCACATATATAGAGTTTTTGTAGTAGATTAAGGCCTCATTCATCACCCTTGGGCCTTAGAAGCTTCATTTAGGTACAAATTCCCTTGTTTTACTTCCTAGAACATTTTTAAGGACTTAAGGACCATTCTTGCTACAAAAAATCTCATAATGGTGTCCTTATACCATTTGTAATCCAAGGGTTCCCTCTAGAGGGACTATTGTGGTATAAGGCCTTGTTCATGGTCCTCAAGCCCCAAAAGATTCATTTATTGAAAAATACCCACAGTTTCCTTATTGGACCATGGTCAAGGAAATTAGACCCATTCCCAATTGCCAATTCCCTCTGGAAATTACGCAGTTTTGGCTGCCAGGCTCTCGAGTAGTTGCTCCCAAAAACTGTGAAATATCTGCTTACTGACCCTCCTTGCAACCCAACATGTTCTTCTAGAAAATTGTGTAAATTTGGCCTTCCAGTCCCTATTGCCCACTCATTTCAGAAACTACACATATCCTGCCTACCTTGCCTTCCTACAAACTAGACTGCCCCTCCCAAAATTTGCGCAATTTTCCTTCTAGTCGAGCCAGACCTTGCAGACATTCACTGTCGACTTCGGTTTCCTATCTTCATCACTCAGTGACTCTTGTGCAGTTTTCATCAGTAGTGCTCGTAGCCATCATCATGTTTCACAACCTTGTTGCCTCTCCCAGTCACCTGCATCTGAAATGATCATGTGTCATGGTAGATTAGGAGGTTTTGGATTTGATGTCATCTTGTCATGAGTGATTGTAGGTATAGATACACCAAAAAACATGGAAATATGACGAATGGGATGAATGAAGGGAGCACATGCAGAAGGACAAGTTCACCAATGGACGAACGAATGATGCATGCGAAGAGATGTGATTGCGAACGGATGATCATGCAAGATATGTTCGTAGACGGACAAACAAGAAAACATGCAAGATGTGCTCATGAATAGACGAACGAATGAACATGCACCTTTCATGAACTGATGAGCCTATCAAGCCTTCCAACATGAAAGCAAGGAGTTCCATCAGTTTATGGACCTTGACTTCATGAGCTAAGAGTTGAAACGCTTGTTTCATGTCTCTCTAAATGATGAACTTCTTGATTTCCCTTCTCCCTCAACTCTTGTGGATCACGAGACACCTCGTTTCTCGACGAGGGTGCCCCCTTGCAGCAGTTGCAAAATTGAGAAATCTGCGCAGCATGTTCCCAATCCATCTACTTAGCTGTCTCCCGCCCCAACGAACGAAATTCCAGAATGGTTAGGTAATCCTATGGTGAAAACCCATCCCTCCATTCTGCAAGAGGACATCACCATTCCTAACCCAAGTCTTGAGTCTAATCTACATCTCTTCCATCTTCCATCATCTACAAGCCATGACTCCTTGCACTATGACTCGCTTGAGTGATCTACTTCAGAAGCTAGTTGCGTGCACTCTCTTGATTCTTGAGCTACTAGCTCAAGTTGCAGTCATGTGCAAGGAAATCTCATCATACAAGTGGAGGAGTAGGACGGTGAAGACACAATCAATTCCTCTCAAAACATTGAGCTCCCATTCTTGATCGATCCTCGATCCCTGAATCTTGGTGAAACACCATGCACAATCAATTCTTGATCAACCTCCAGTCTTGGGTTGTCATCACTCCCATGCTTCCGTATATTGTGATGAATGCCCAAGCACATCATATGACCTATTGTCATCTCATGTACACTCTAACTTAGATTTGGAATGTGAACCATCAAAGAAGACATCCATATCGAAGCTTCCTCTGCACCTCACTTTCCTGTGTGTCCTGTCATTCACAGGGTATCAACGTGCGTCGAAGACACTCTGCATTCTCTTGCTTCTTCGTCTTATGAGTTATCTCCTTGATTGACACAAGGCAATGAGGTTTTCAATGATGAAAATCATTTCAACACAGAGGACTCTTCCCACTTGTCATCATCTTGTGTGTTGCATGAAGACAGCTCGTCAAGTCAGCTTGCTAAAAATTTTGATGAAGCATTTGATAGAGATGGTTTTCATCCTAAGAGAAGTTTTGATAGTAACAAAATCCATCCTAAAGCCATGCATGATCTGGTTCACATCCCAAAATAAAAATTTTCAATTCTTGAAAGTTTTGGGACATGCCAGGGAGTCGAGGCACTTCAATGTTTGTTCATGGTCATGTCAGGAACTCATGACTCTGGTAAGCTTGACAAACCAAGTCAGATCTTGTTTCTCGCACACAATCTATTTATCTACATGGTTTCACTTGATGTGGATCCCCATGTAAAGAATATTTACTGTTCGGGGTATGATATTTCAAAATTTTAGATTTCCGCTAATGGTCGAATCCACGAGTCTGTTACAACATGTTTGTCTTCATGCACCTCTCTTACATCCAGTTTGGGTTGGGAGTGTCCATCCCTCATCCAATCATGGGATAGTGAATTTGAACATCTCTATCCAGAATCACACTTATCTGATGTTCTCTCTCATATTCAACTCCTTAATATTTTTGAAAATTTTGCACGTCAAACCTGACCACTCATCACACCAACAATCTCCTTGTGTGATGATGAGTGCACAACCTATTGTGTGAATCAAGTTACTCTCATTTCACCACACCCCAACCAATTTCACACATTCACAGTGCTGAAATCCTTTCTACATTTCTGTAATGACCATGATGCCTGTGCTCTTTTTCACTAGTTGAAGGTGGGTGTTCTATCATGCCTAGTGCACAACGAACTTGGTTCCCTCATTCAAAGCATTCGTACAGTTGTTCAAAACGTCTCTTTGTTCATGTCAAACTAGGAATATGACATCTCAACCGGCTGGTCTGATTTCTCTTCTATCTTGGGTGGTTTTCATGTATTTTATCTTTTTCCCAACAATACATCCAATGGCAATTTCTTCACGCACTATGATCTTCACCATGTAACATATTTCTTCTTAGAATTTTGTCAAGCAAGTGAGGCACTTCGGCCTGCACAGATGGATATGACAGGCCCTCATTGTCTTGACATCACTGATGAGAATGACCAGATCTATCTGTCTGTATCAGATTCCCATCGTGATCCCCTCTCTCGAATCAAGAATCCGTATACTCAAAAGATCATGAACTTTTTAGAACAACCATCACAAATTTTATGATCCAATCATTGAATGGCTGGAACAATCTTACTTGGTGAGTCATGTTGCAAGTAACAATCTTCAATCCTTCCTCACACTCGTTGAGAAACTTGGTGCAGAACAACACACACTCACAAGAGGCCTCCAAGGTTTGTTGAAAAATGGTAGTCACGGAGGAGGTAAGCATGTGTGTTGGGTGGTTGTGACACATTCTTCTACCCACAAGCGAGACCTTCTCTCTCAGGTGAAAGTTTTTCAATTTTTTTCATTTTCTATTGCACAATATTTTTTATCTGTTTTAATCACTCATATATTTGTGACTGCAAGTCGAGTATGCCTTTGGTGAATATCCCCTCTAAAGTGAATATACAACATATATGTGGGATATGGATACTATTGGGAGGTTTTGAATAAAATGGATAAGTATTAAGACCTCGGCCATGTTATAGGAAGGAAAAAAATGATGTTAGGCCCTAAATGAAGCTTACAACATTTAAGGTTCATGAACAAAGTCTTAAACCACTACATAGACCCTTTAGAGGAAACATTTAACCTACAAGTTGGATGGAACCATTAATATCATTTATGCAGTAAATATGGGTGTTAGAGCCTTAGTTATAGTGTAGGAAGGAACACAAACAAATTGGTCTGTAAATTAAGCTTGTACATCTCAAGGGCCACGAATGAGGCCTTAAACCATCACACATTCTCTGGAGGGAATATTTGGCTTAAGAGTAGGGTGTAGGTGCCATTACACAATTTTACACACTCGATATATGCCTTAGGGCATTTATCATGACATGAGGAGGAAAACAAGGGAATTATTGCTTAAATGGATCTTTTGGGACTCAAGGACCAGGAACTAATCCATGATGAAAGCATAAGCGCTTTGAAAGATTTTTTGGCCTACAAAATTTGATATATGGGAACCATTATGAAGTTTTAAACATTAGGAATGTGTCTAATTTCCTTGACTATGGTCCAATAAGGAAACTATGGGTATTATTCCATAAATGAATCTTTTGGGGCTCGACGACCATGAACAAGGCCTTATACCACAATAGTCCCTCTAGAGGGAAACTTTGGATTACAAATGGTATAAGGACACCATTATGAGATTTTTGTAGCGAGAATGGTCCTTAAGTCCTTAACAATGTTCTAGGAAGTAAAACAAGGAAATTTGTATCTAAATGGAGCTTCTAAGGCCCAAGGGTTATGAATGAGGCCTTAAACTACCATACAAACTCTCGAAAGGGAATAATATGTCTCTAAGTACGATAAAAATTCCTTTAGGATGTTTTGTGCACCAAGGATTGGTCTCAAGACTTAGGAATGGTTAAGAGTTAAAATATAGGGCCACAAGACCTAAATTTAGGTTATGTGGCATAACGAAGGCCTAAAACCACCACACAAGGAAATAGAAGAATTATAAAAAGTATTCAAAGAAATATAAATGCAACAAAGAAAATATAAGAGAAAATGAGATGAAACTTGTAGAATGTAACTCTTACATTTATGATTTCCAATAGAAAGAGAAATGTTCATGTGTCTCTTTGAGGTGGAAACCTCATTTGAACAAAGCTCAAGTACAATAACAATCCTTCACTCAACATTACATAGCCTTCTAGCTTTATAATCATTTCTTGCTAGCAAAACCCCAACTACTTGCAATCCCATCATTAATGAGTACCAACCACTTAGTGAGCCTTATCTAATAAGGATGATCATTTTACATTAATTAAGTATCCAATAAGTATCTAATTGGCATTATTCAAATAACATGGTATCGTACATTCATTGACTAACTCCTAACTATCTCAAAGTAAATAGGTTAGGTAGAACCCTAACATGCCCTTCCTCTTCAAAAGCAATGTGGTATTCATGGCCAAATGTGTGGAAACTACTATAAAATCATTGTTGGTTCCCACGTGGCATTTTCATGTCAGATATCCTTCCACTAAATTAAGACTTCCCAAATTAGTGTGTTGTCATTGATAATGCTCTCTTGTGGTCAATACTAATTAAAATTGTAACCAAATGTACCCTTTTGCATCAAATTCAATAAATCAAGTCTAATCTTGTCAATTTTTACCTTGACCTTCATCAAATAGGACATGTAAAAGAATAGATAGATCTTTGAATGGAAAAGAAGAGCCAATCTATAAGCAACATGTTTATTGCATTGAAGGAATCGATTAAATCCATAGAACTTTGTCACTAGCTTATTGTGGTACATGGTTATGGGAGAGGTCTACTTATTGGGATGAAGACAAAGAAAAAAATAATCCCCTTATATAAAATAATTCTTAGAGATATTATGGTATGCATGTCATTTCATCCTATTTGAGCTCAAACAAGAGTGTCTTTAAGTGTGGAGAGAATAGTTTCTCTAGTCACAATTGTGAGATCCATTCTTGAACATTGCATGTTCTTGGTAAATATCAAGCCACCAAGGGGGGACTTTGGCCATATATAGCTTCATATGGTGATATTTTTATAGTTCCATGATAAGTGGTATTGTACCAGCATTCTGTGCGGAGAAGCCACTAACATTAGTGATGTTAGCTAGAGGCAAAGAATCACAAATAGGTTTGCAAGCAATTGTTGACCACTTCTATTTGACCATCAGTTTGAGCATGATAATTTGAGTTCATTTTCAACTAGTTTCATAAAACTTAAACAAATATTATCCTTTTTTCTAGAGCTAATGAATTGATATGATGGAAGTAGACATGCCATATAACTTAAAATTTTATCTATTAAGACTTGGGGACCATGGAGAGATTAAATGAGTGTGCTAAGGAACAAAAGTGAACATACTTAGATATTCAATTGATTAAAACCATGATGACTAATTATTTACCTACTTTTGGGAGGTAAATTATAAATTCCATAGAAATGCTAATCTATATCATCATTGAGATTGATAGAAGTTACAAGGCCTTAACAATCTTCATTGTTTCACCCTTGTACCTTTGACAAGTGTCACATTCAACTACATAAGTAAGGATTTCCATTTTCATACCATCCCAAAAGGATTATCACTTAAGCTCATTCATAATTTATTAGAAATCCAAAGTGTTCCACTATAAAAGATGAATGAAAATCCCCTAATGCCCTTTATTTTTATAGTAAACCCCAACCAAAAAAATCATATTATTTATATCACATTGTATCCTACTTCCAGGTAGAATGCTTAAGGGAATTGGGGTCCTCCTTAATATTTTGGATTAGTGGAACCACTATGTCATTTCCCAACCCTTCTTCTCAATATTTTGAAATATAATCTAGTATAAGTAAAGATTAAAAAGGCAGAGATCCTTCCTCCTAATATTTTGTTGAAAAATGCAACAATAAATTCTCAATTTGATTTTGCCTTGATTAAATTGAGAAAAAATTGAATTTCCACATCAACATACAACTTGGATGATGTTAACTTGAGTGACATGGCTTGTGTCACCTAGTTTACTCAGTAAATTCAAGTTGGGCGAGTTATATTTTAGTTCTGCATGTGTATTGTTAATTTATAGAAATCAAAGTTAGTTAAGCGATGTGACTTCAGTCAAACTCGGTGATCATCCAATTAATTGATCAATAAACCCAAAATTGCTAGTGCATGCAGAAAATTCAAGTTACACAGTTGAGGTGGAGATTCCAAGGTAGTGTAACATTAGTTGTAGACTAGTCTTGAGTGTATAGGTGTTACATGCAGTCTGATGATCAACCTAAAGGAATTGTGCAATTAAATTGAGGGATTTTTCCCTAAATAATAGGGGCTAATTCCTCAAGGAACAATTCAAGGAAATAGGAGCTCAAACCGAACTAAATTGACGAAGACTGGGTCAAAGGCCTTTAGTGAGAACATAGATAGGTTGTGCACTTGCAAGGTGAGATTAGTTGAGAACAAAAATTGTAATAAATCTCTATCTCATTTTATTAATGCAAGGGGCATTGGGTTTTTAGTATATTTCTTTCCCCAGATAAAAATACTTGTTGTGTGTGTTATTCCTTCTTTCATGTCTGATTTTTTTCTAAATTTTGAAATAATGTCCGCAAAGCACTACTGTAGATCCATGTCTTGTGATTTTGATTAGAAATTCATGAGAAGTTGCAAATATACAACCTAATTTCTACATGTTATCAGAGATGGATTCACATTAGAGTAGGAAATTTGGAGTTATTTCTTAAAGGTTCGAATTTGAAGATCAAGGTAGTAGGATTTCTTCAGAGCTGAGAAGATGAACTTCAATGGACTAAGGCTAGAGTATGCCATGGAAGGAACCTATAATTTTGTTGCATGGAAGGACCGCATGGACGCAGTATTGGATGATAATGGGTTGCTAGAATATATCAAGACAAATGTTGCAAAACCTCAAGCATATGATGCCCATAACCTTGCTCAGTTGAAGAAATATGTAGCCAAGGTGAGGAGAATCATATTGGAGGGAGTATAAGATCATATTGACTTGAATATCCATGGAAAAGAAACTTCATTTACAATGTGGAAATCATTGACAAAATTGTTCGAGAATAGCAGTGACCATAGGAAGTTGGCACTGAAGGATAAACTTCAAAGTACCAAGATGAAAAAAGAATGCCACAATTCCATAGTATCTGAGAAAGATTACAGAGTGTCATTATGAAGTTGGAGTGGTTGATGTTAATGTCCCTGAATAAGATTTGGTAACGTTATCCCTCCTTGGCATTCCCAAGAGTTGGCACAACTATCAAGATTCAATGAATGGGGTGGAGAAAATATCGAGTTGGGGGCACTTATGGTCTGACTTGGTACATGAGGAAACAAGGTGGAATACCAGAAATGTGACTTCATCCAAGGGCGAGGATGAAGATAAATTTTCATTGGATGGAAATCCAAAGAAGGGAAAAGGGAATACTAGAATCTAGTCAAGGGGGTAAGAAGAAAAATTTGTCAAAAATTAAGTGTTTCCATTGTCATGAATTCAGGTACTATGCCACGAAGTGTCCACGCAAGAAGGCAATCAAGAATACCTCAAGAGGAGAAATAGGTGAGGCTTTGGCTTCACAGTTTGAGCCTAACTTTACCCTTATTTCATGTATGGCCAACACAATGATGGGGAGCGTGTAGTACTTGGATTCAAGTGCATCATTCCATATGAAGCGAAATAGAAACTTTTTTAGTGATGTGGAGGAGAAATATTTGCAAATTCATATTTAGATAGGTGATGACATAATGTATAGAGTGATTAGGATTGCTATAGTCACCTTTTAGAGGGAGTTGTGCTCACCCCTCAAGCTCAAGGATTTCATGTTCGTTCTAGGCCTAAAGAAAAATCTCATCTCTCTTGTAGTTTTGGAAGACCGTTGTTATGATGTGATCTTCAAAAAAGGAAAGGAATTCCTGAGACACATAGCCACGGGACAGGTAAAGAAGATAGGCATCCTGGTGAAGAACCTGTACAAGCTAGATGTGGGGGATTGTGCTACATTGAGCATAAAGGCAGAGAAGGTGTAAAGTCGCGATTCTAGTGAAATTTGGCATAGAAGACTTGTACATTTACATGATGGTTCTTTGAATATCATGCAACTAATAACCATAGGCCTCCCCAAAAGAGAACTTGAGCAACATGATGTATGCAAAGGATTTACTTTGGGGAAGTGCACAAAACCCACATACCATGATCGGGACAACAAAGCACATGCATTCCTTGAAAGGATGCACTCTGATGTCTGTGGACCTTTCTTGAGAGCCTCCAATACTAGGTACAAATATTTTGTCATTTTTCTCAATGAATTCTCATGGAAGTGTTAGATCTTCTTCATACAGAAGAAGGATGAGACATTCTTGAAATTCATAGAATTCAAGGCACTAGTTGAGAAAGAAAAGAAAGAAGGTGAGGGCTCTCAGGAGTGATAATGGAGGTGAGTATGTGTCAAATGAATTTAATTTCTTTTATGAAAAAGAAGGCATTCGATGAGAGTTGACAAACACCCCACAACCCACAATAGAATGGGGTGGCTAAGAGGAAGAACTGTAGCATTGTGGGAGCAACGCGCGCGATGTTGCATGATCAAGGCCTACCTCTACATTTGCGGGCTGAGGCATGAAACACAACATTCTATTTGTAGAATCAGAGTCCTCATTGGATTCTTGGCATGATTACACTAGAGGAGGTTTTCTCAGGGAGAAAGATGGGTGTGTCGCACTTCAAGATTTTTGGAGCCTCTGTTTACTGCCATGTCTCCAAAGAATCACGGAAGAAGCTAGATCCAACAAATGAATTGGGGGTATTTGTGGTTACAGAGAAACTCCCCACAACTACCGTGTGTACTTTTAATCCCTTAGAATGACAGTTGTGTGAAGGGATGTAAAAGTTTATGAGGACAAAGTGATGTGATTCTCTCTTGAGAGGGAGCTTCAAATTCCACTAGAAGAGGAGATTTCAGCGCCAAAGGAGGAGCCTTAGGAAGTTGTGGAGCAACCACAAGTTGAGGAGTAGAGAGTGGAGGCAACCACTCAAGCAGAACCATCTAGAGAAGGCGGGAAAAAGACTAGGGAAGTTGAGAGACTTGTGCAGGATTCAAAGGAGAATGTGAGTTTTCCTTCAAATCAACGCATGCAAAGAAGGCCACCAGATTGGTGAACTGGCTACATGGATCTAATGACTGAGCTTGTAGAGACTAAGCCATCCTCTTTCGATGAAGCAATGGAGAAACCTGTATGAGTTGATGCAATGGTGAAGGAATACGAATTCATTCTAAAGAATAGTGTTTGGGAAGTGTTCCTAAGACCAACAAATAAATCAGTTGTGGGTTCAAGATGTATCTTCAAACTAAAGCATACAGTAGACAAAAGCATAGAAAAGTACAAGGCCAAATTTGTGGCCAAGGGGTACTTTCAAGTTGAGGGGATTGACTATGAGGATACCTTTGATCTTGTAGCAAGGTACTTATTCATTAGATCAATTCTTGCTCTCCCTACATAGATTGGGTGGAAGATCCACTAGACGGATGTGAAAACAACATTCCTCAATGGAGTTATTGAGGAGGAGGTGTATATCGAGCAAACAGAAGGCTTCGAGACTTTTGATCAGGAGTCTCATGTGTGTAGACTCAAGTGAGTGTTGCATGGTCTCAAGCAAGCACCTCGTGCTTGGTACACCAAGATCAATAGTTGTCTCACAGCTTTGGGCTTCACCAAAAGTGAAGTGGATGAAAACCTCTATCATATCTTGGTAGAAGGTAAATTTTTTATTATTGTCTTATATGTTAATGACTTGATTTAAATGGTGATGAGAAACTGATAAGATATTATGAGGAGGACCTTGCAAGAGAGTTTTAAATGAGGAACATGGGTCTCATGCACTACTTCATCAGATTGGAAGTGATCAGGTGCTTGGTATTTAGCCCAAAAATCAAAATTCTCAGAATGGCTTGAAACCTGAATGACCGCGTCCAACTCGAAAAAACAATCCTAACGCAACTTGTTTCATTGAAAACCAAGTTTGTATGAGAAAATTATTGTGTTTTTATCGCTTTGCTAAACAGGTGAAATTTGTAAAAAAAAATGCCCAGTCATTGCACAGTCAGCAGTCTGTACTACTAACATGGTAGGTGACTAGGCATGGTCAACACTGGTCAACGGTGAATCAGGGATGGACAATTGGCATCATCTGGTTGGGTTGTACAGGTGGTGTGTTGGCGCATTATTATTGGTTTATTTTTGGACAAATGAAAGAATGCCACGTGGCAAGCCTTGAGGCCGCCACATGGCACCTCCCAAAGGCCTTGGCAATCTACACAGTGGAGCAAAATATTATGATTGCAGGTTGGGTCGAACCTGCGACCTTCAACCTATTGTCCGCATGACTTTACCAACTCCTCTACACCATGTTTCTTAGCATAACAATTCTCTGCATCAATTTAACGTGCAATGTTTATGGGGTTGGTGGTTAGGGGAGGGCCAACCCTCCCCCATTTGAACGCATTGTTACAAACAGCAAATGATTGCAGTCTACCCCAGTGGAAAGTTCACCATATTCCAAACTATTACCACATGTGAATGCAAGGGTTGTAACATAAAACAGTTAGCATGATGGACAGTTCACAAACTTGTGACGGTAACGTTAACTCCTCATGGGAACAGGCCACCACAAACCCCTAACGGTTAACCACTTCGATGGCTCTGGCTCCAATGAATAATGTGATGTTAACCATCGCATGTGAAAAACCCACCAAAACCGCATGAAGTTAATGTTTTAGCTCTTGGCTCATGAAGTCAAGGTACACAAACTGATGGCGCTCCTTGCTTGCATGTTGGAAGACTTGACAAGCTCATCTGTTCACAAAAAGTGCATGTTCATCTGTTTGTCCGTTCATGAGAATATCTTGCATTTTTCTCGTCCGTCCATCCGCGAGCATATCTTTGCATGATCATCTGTTCATGAGCGCATCTCTTCGCATGCATCGTTTGTTTGTATGTTGGTGAACTTTTCCTTATGAATGTGCTCCCTTCATTCATCCCATTCGTCAGCTTGCCATGTTTGTAGGTGTACCTATACCTGCAGTCACTCATGAAGAGACGACATCAAAACCAAAACCTCCTAGTCTACAATGACACACGATCATTTTGGATGTAGGTGATTGGGAGAGGTAGCAAGGTTGTGAAGCGGGATGATGGCTCCGGGTACTGCTAATGAAAACCCTGCAAGAGTCACTGAGTGATGAAGATAGGCAATCCAAGTTGACAGTGACTGTCTGCAAGGTCTGGCTTAGATGGAAGGCAAGGTAGGCAGGATCTGTGCAGTTTCCAAAACGAGCGGAAACCAGGGGCTAGAAGGCCAAATTTGCACAATTTTCTAGAGGAACATGCCCAGCTGCAAGGAGGGTCTGCAAGCAGAGATTGCACAGTTTTTGGGAGGAACTTCCCAGGAGCCTAGCAGCCAAAAATGTGCAATGACCAGAGGGAACTAACAGTTGGTTGTTGGGGTCATTGTGTTGAGCACAAGATCCCCCAAGGCAAGTTTTGGGGCTTGGAGCCCAAGTTTTGACTACGTCTAATGTAAAGACTCTGCGATGTGTGGGCACGGAGCGTGAAGATTGTAAATGAGTCAAAGGGTTGTCCGCCCTCATTTTTGTAATGTAATGTTGGCTTGAAAGATGTACCCATGGTCTGTAGATCATGGGATTGTATAAATAGAGTGAGGCTCTAAGTTGTAAAGGCACATGAATGGAATGGAATGAATAACAATGAATTGAGTCTGATCTAAGTATAGGGTGATTTATTGGGTCATAGAGTAGGAGAAGGCTCTGTAGTTGAGTGCACAGACCCCTGTAGCTGAGTGCGCAAAGCGAGTCAAGTTTGTAACCATTGGAGAATTAATAAAAAGAATTTTCTTATCATTCTGTGTACCATTTTCCTGTTTGGTATATTGAGTATGAACTGCAAGTTTACTGCTTATATGTTACCCGAACTTATATGAATGTGTTGAATAAGTAAACATAATATAAGTATCCGTTTATGCGAAGTTAACTAACTCTTATAAGGAAGACAAGTAAAATGTGTGGTTTAACTTGGGGAATTAGCACATATCATTGCCTTAGTAGCATGAAAGCACCGCAATCCCCAAGTAGGGTTGCGTGAAGATAATTATAAAAAATCACGAAAGCATCATATGTCAGAAGAGCGCGTGAAGTGACCTGCGTGAAGTTAGTTCAAAGTTAGGCTAAAGCAACACCTCAAACATCTCAAGGGTGCGAAAACTTGGTTCCAGCATCCCCCCATACTGCTTTGGGTGAGACCACAGTCCATGCTCCGCGGGCTATGGTCGAAAGGGCCAGTAGTACAGTGATTTGTTTGGCTAATTAACTCCAAACCTGGTTCAAGCCCCATCAAGCCAAAAAATGGTTTTGTTTCCAGGTCCAGAATCTTCATAGAGATGTTTGATGTTGCATCACTGGAATCCAACTAAAAGGGAAATCGAAGGCTAGATTGACAGGAGAATTCATGAATTCGCAGTGTAAGAGAATAGAAATCTGCGACTAACAAAATAAGAGTGGTTAGCCTGCTACCTGTACACAGAGACCCACAAAATTTTCTTCGCATCCTTCCCTACTAAGTTGTACGAATGGATCACGAATCTAGCAGATAGCCAAGGAAGGTGCAAGCTCGACAGTCCTATTGTGTGGACCCCTAAATTAGTATGCATATTAGAAGCATCAAGGGATAAGATCGCATGCACTATTGATCATTGGATCGATCAGATTATAGGAGGATTCATTACTGAGTTTGCGGTAGACACTAAGGTAAGCTACAACGAAGCTGAGTGACGCTTTCTCAAAGGACCGTGAGGTAAGTACGTTAAGTCTCTGAACACTTGGATTAAATTGCTATTGTGTGAAAAGCAGATTATGCAAATACATTAATGTTTGGGGCTACGCAAAGTGGGAGAATTTACAAAAATGAAGGTAGTACAGAACTAGAAACTAGCCCCTTGATTTCACCTCAGCGAGGGGATGAGGAAGAGCTCACGACGGTCTCTCCATAAAGTGTGATTCATTTGATAAGACAAAGGATTCTGCACATACCACCTCCACCCATGCCACCCCCACGTTTTAATATGGTGAGCTTGATAAAGTTTCCTATGTTCAAAGGAGTGGGAAATGAAGATCTGGACCAGTTTTGGTTCATGGTTAAAGTTGTATGGGAAGTGTAGGGAGTGACGGATGATAATATCAAGAAAGAAACATTGTTTAGCACCCTGTGGGATGGTGTGATGACCTGGTACATTAAGAACTCTAGTGATAACCTGGATGCGAGAATCAAAACTATCCAAGCTGTGCTAACTAGGGAGTTTAGCAGAGCGAAGTCAGAAGCATAGTTACCCATTGGGTTCAAATAAATTACAATGCTACCAGGTGATACTCCTTGGGAGTCGGATCAAAGGCTGAATTGCATGATTCGCGAAGCTAATATGACCCTGACAGATCGACAACACCTCGAATGGTTTGTAGCATCACTATCGCCGCATTTTAGGAACATGTTGTCGCAACAAAGGTTGACAACTCAGGCCGAAGCCTTAGAGACCGTGATTAGGTTGCATGAGACCCACATAAAGGATCCTAACCTAGGATTTCAACAGATCCACACATAGTTGAGGAACCTTTTTTTTCAGATGCAAAGTCTGAAACAGGATAGGACAGTTCGACCAGAAGTGTGCGAAGAAGTGTGGTGTAGAAAATGTAAGGCTTAGGGACATGACAAAGACCACTGCCCGATATTCAAAAATTATCTTACAGGAGGAGGACCAATGTTGGTAAGGCCAAAAGCACAAGCAGGACCGAGTGTGGCACCTGCTTTATGGTGCGCGATTTGTCAAATAGGAGGAAAGCATGTTATGGACAACTGTCATCTGTTGCAGAAGTATACGCAGAATTCGCAGCAGTTGTTCTGTAATTTTTGTACATCAGTGGGACATGATGAGAGCACCTACAGAAGTTATGAGCTAATGATGGATAGAACTCCTACCTACAGGGTTTAAGCCGAAACACAGCCCCTAGACCAGGGCGCATGGATGGCATGGGCCGGATTCTATGGGCGCGGATGAGACCGAGGTGGAGGAGGACCTGGGAGAGGTTGCGGACAGCTGATATACTACAATTGCAGAGGGCCAGGGAATTATTCCCATGATTGTATGAATTTGACGCATCCATCATGTTTATATTGTACCTTGTTTGATCATGAGATGAAGGATTTGTAGAAACTCCCACTGTAGATCAATAGATTATGCAATATACTAAAACACAATACAATATCTACTTCTACAACATTTTGCAGAAGCTTAATCGAATTGAGAAAGATCAAAAGAACACATATAACTAAGAATGAGAAATAAATCACACATAACACAAAAGAAATAACCCGGGGAAAGCCTCAGCCTAAAACCCCAATCTCTGTATTATCATACAAGTGGAAATATTGTTCAAGTTACAAAAAGAATCAGCTCTCAAGCTATCCTGCTCTCTCTGCAATCAAACAATACCGCTCATAGACTGAATAGACATAGTATACGCCCTCCTCAAGCCCTCCAAGCCTCCTATTTCCTTGCGCAGTTTTTCTTGGGGTCCAGTGAAGCCACATGTGTGAATTCCCACCTCACACTGCTCACTTGGCCTAGTAGTAACTACACAATCCTGAAGGATATAATTCCTTCTACATGTTTGAGTTCCCTATATAGGAAAAATTCATCCAACATATAGTACACTATCCCTCCTCTGATCTCAACTGGGTCTCTGACTGAACTGACATGCATGAGTTATTTATGAGAGAATATTCAGTTATCTGAAATGCAGCAGTTACATGCATGTAAGCATTAACTAACTGAACTCACAATTAATTCAACAAATTGTTTGAATTAATCTAACTAGACTTGACTCAGTTAACTGAGCCAACTAATTACAACTCAATATTACAACTCATCCTTATCTTTTTAACTAATGGATAAATTCCTCAATAAATGGAGAAACTGTTGCATGTCCCCACATAGACTTCATGTTTGATTTTCTACAACTAATTAACTCAAGATGAATTAATTAATTATTTTACAAATAGCTTCTAAGATCAAATTCGAATTTTACTTCACTATTTTAGTTCAGGGACTAAAAAAAATAGGAATCTATCCCGAACTATTATTTTTAGCAATGATATTTATAGCACTTCCATTTTTCATTCCTCGCTACTATGTCTAACACTGGTACATGAACTTCTATTTATAGTAGTGCTATTTCTACCATTTCTTGTTTCCATTTTCAACAAGATTTTCCTACAGTAATAGCTAGGATACACGATAAAGGAGGGCTACAACCTCCCCTAACTCAGAACTTGCAAATGATGAGGTCTGAGCTGCACAAGGAAGAACCTAATGTAAACATCATGCTCAGAAGTGGAATTATTACAGGAGATGATAAGGACAAATAGCCCGAAGAAAGCACTTGGGTTTGCAAAGCTCCAGTGAAGGAAGCAGAATTTGATTTGGACCGCGCCCGAGAAACTTTTATGGAAGCTAAGAAGAGCTTCGCTAATGCCTCCACTATAGGAAGAAAAGACAAACAGAGCCAAAAATGGACCCATTGATGCTCATGATGTTCCTGGAAATGTGTATGAAGTTACTGCGCAACTATAAGGCGGTAAAGGGACTACAGGAACTCATTAACAAATGCGCTGGGATCGTGCTAGGAGAACTGCGCGTGGTCTGGAAGATTGGAAAACACAAGGCAAGAATAGGAAGAGAAATGAGGCTAACTACGCAAATTGGAAAATATGAGATGGACCAAGTAATTCTGGATCTAGGATCGGACACAAACGTTCTGCCAAAGTAAACATGGGAGTGCATGGGGAGGCCTACGCTACAGTGGTCTCCTATTCAGCTATGCATGGCGAACCAACAAAGGATAATACCCTTGGGGCGATTACAGGGAACCATAATGGATATTGAAGGAGCGAGCATCCTAGTCAACTTTGAGGTGATAGAGATTGTCGATGACAACATTCCCTACCCTACGCTCTTAGGAATTGATTGGGCCACTGACATGAATGGGGTAATTAACCTGAAAAAGTGAAAGATTATTTTTGAGAAGTCTCTGCGCGTAGTGATACCTTTGGATCCTGTTGAGGGATCGCACTACACTGAGCTAGTGCGTGACTATGAAAGTGATGACGATTTAGACTACATCTACAAGATAACCGCACGAGAGTAAGATTGGGTAATTCCCACTGCAAATGAGAATTTCATGGGAGCACAAAAGCTCTTGTACTTCATACTCAGATGAGGAGATAGAGCGATTGCAGAATAGGTTACATGAGGTAACCACGCTGAACTGAAACATAATGACAAGGTCGTTGCACTGCGTTTCAACGGAAATGAGAAATTTACCTAATTATGATGGATTAGGTGAGGTAGATGCTTTCTTGGACATATTTGAGAGAGAGGTGCTGGAGAAACAACATTTCGAAGCCTTGAATTGGGTACTATGCGCTACACCCACGAGATGGTAGGGTACGCACAAAGGAAACTTTGATGACTCGCACGCATGTAGAAGGATGATACGCACATGGTTTGGAAAGCCTCGAGTAAGATTCACAGATAAATATGATGGGCAAGATGATCCATGCATGCATCTAGCTAAGTGGACGCAGGCCTATGGGGAAAAGCCACAACCAAAGTGGGTGCACCTGTTCTATCACACTCTAGAAGCTATACCGATGAACTGGTATATATAAACAAAGCTTTGCCATAGGATGAATGAATGGGATGTTCTACGCGAAGGATTTGTGATGACCTTTAAATTTTATGATGGATGGGGGAGTATTAATGAATTGCTACAAGAAGTAAAGGCAGCCATCTTTAGAATACCACAGGAGCAGGTAGCATTGACTCATCCTGACTGGGTTGCCCAGTTAACTTGCACACTGGAGTGCTATAATGTAACTGTTGAGGAAGAGGATGAAGATCCGAGGAATATTGATATTCCAGAGACAGAAGGCCAGCACGAGGTTCAAGGACCACAAATCGAGAACCCTAACATAATTGCACTAGTAAAGACTAAGCAGGTAAACATTGGTACAGAGGTGGAACCTACATTTGCGAATATTGGGGACTACTAGGACGCTGTGATGGTAGATAAGGTCGTCGAATTACTCCGTGAGTATCAAGACTTATTCCCAACCAAGTTCACAGACTTAAAGGGAATAATCAAAGACTTGGGAGTAATGAGTATCACGTTAAAACCCGACGTGAAAAAAGTAAAGCAAAGACAGTATCGCTTAAACCCAAAGTACAAGGAGAAGGTTTGCATAGAGTTAGATAAGATGCTCGTGGCAAGCATTATTGAGCCTATCGAAGAATCCGTTTCGGTAAGTTCGATGGTGGTACAGGAAAAGAAACAAAAGGATGAAATAAGAGTATGTGTAGATCTCAGAAAATTGAATGACACGTGCGTCCATGATCCATTCCCAATCGCATTCACTGATGAAGTATTGGACAATGTAGGTAGTCAGGAGGAATACTCTTTCATTAATGGGTTCTCAAGATACAACCAGATCAAGATCACGCTGGAAGATAGGAGAAAGACAACCTTTGCAACAGAGTGGGGTTGGTTTCAATACATTGTCATTCTGTTTGGATTGAAGAACACGTTAGCTATCTTCTCATGCGTAGTCATTGTAGCGTTCAGGGAGTATATTCATAAGTTCTTGGAGGTCTATTTTGATGATTGGACTATCTTTAGGTTGGTTAGGAACCATGTAGCGAATCTACGCTTAAAGCTAGATACATGCCGACGATACCGAATCACGCTCAACCTCAAGAAATGTATGTTTCTTGTTCCTTTTGGGAACCTATTGGGACATGTGGTTTGTAAACAGGGGTTGATGGTAAACCCCATGAAAATTGTGGTAATTCTAAATTTGGAAGTGTCACGCAGTGTGAAACAACTACATGCTACTTTGGGACACACTGGGTACAATATAAAGTTTATGAAGAGTTATGCTTAGATCACCACGCTGATGAAAAAACAACTGAAGAAGGATGTCACGTTTTTCTAGGATGATGATTGTAAGAAAAGCTTGGATATATTGAAGCAAAATATGGTTACTGCACCAATTCTTGTCTTACCGAGCTGGAAGAAAAAATTTCATGTTCATGTTCATGTTCATGCGTCATGTATAGCACTGGGGGTCGTACTTACACAAGAGAGCAGAGAAGGATTGGATCACCCTATCACATTTGGGAGCTACAGATTATATAAAGTGGAAAAGAACTACTCCACCATTGAACGTGAGGGATTGGCTATGGTGTACGTGCTCCAGAAATATCAGCACTATTTGCTAGGGGGACACTTCAATATGTACACAAATCATTCCACACTAAAATACTTGGTCAATAAGCTTGTGTTGGGGGGGCGCATATGTAGGTGGCTCTTATTGTTCCAAGAATATGATTTCGAAGTTGTTGTGAATCTTGGACAGTTGAACGTAGGACCAGATCACTTGTCACGCATTGCGACAAGGGAGGAAGCTACTAGTTTGGAGGAAGGACTACTCGACATGCAACTTTTTGTTGTGCGCGTAGTGGATGGATACTTTGATGATATAATCCACTTTCTAACAACTAGAACTACGCCGAAAGGTTACTCTGTCCAGCAGAAAAAGGAGCTAGTGGTACGCGCGGCAGACTTTTCTGTCATCACAGGGCATCTCTATAAGATGGGGAATGATGAGATACTGTGAAGGTATGTACTAGAGTTTGAATGAAGCAGTATCCTCGCGGACGCTCATGGGGGCCCCGCGGGAGGTCATTATGTAGGAAGAGCAACCGTGCAGAAGATTCTTCGCGCAGAGTTGTGGTGGTAAACCCTTCATTAGGATTCAAAAGCACATTGCAAGGCATGTGATGTATGTCAAAGAACGGGCAAGCCATCGCAAAGGGACGAGATGCCTTTGAATCCACAAATGACATTGCAGCCCTTTGAAAAGTGGGCGATCAACTTTGTAGGACCCATCAAACTGCAAGGAAAGATAGGTGCAAGATATATTATTACTGCAACTGAATACATGATGTGTTGGGGAGAAGTGCAACTAGTAAAATATTGCACAACTGCGACGGCTGTGAAGTTTTTGCTTGAGCACGTACTAACAAGATTCGGTTGTCCAAATATCTTGATGAGCGATTGCGGTACACATTTCCTGAATGAGACGATCAACACATTGATAGAAGAGTTTTAGGTGTATCATTCGAAAATCATGACGTATCACCCACAGGCTAACGGGACCATAGAGGCATTTAACAAAGTATTGGAGATCATGCTGAAAAAAGTATGCAATGTGTAGCGGAGTGATTGGGACCTACGCATCCCCGCAGTACTATGGGCTTACAGGACAACATGCAAGAAACTCACGGGACAAACACCCTTTAGGCTAGTATATGGAGTGGAAGCCATAATGCCGATGGAATATATCATGCCTAATCTGTGCATAGCGGCACTCACAGGTATGATGGACCGCAGAGCCCTAGAGGAGAGGCTCGCGCAGTTGGAAGAACTCGAAGAAGAATGATTTTTGGTAGGATTTCATTAGCAAGTACAAAATCAGCGCGAAAAGGCATGGCATGAGCGACATATCAAGTTGTGCACGTTTAAAGTGAATGATTTGGTGCTATTATACGACAGTAAGTTCGATAAATTCTCGAGGAAAATCCAAATGCATTGGATGGGACCATATGTTATTAAGGAAGTCACAGAGGGTGGCGCGATGCAGTTGGTGAAACTAAATGGCAAACTCTTCCTCATAAAAGTAAACAATAGTCAGCTGAAGTCTTACACTGGTGGCCCCACCATCTGACTATTCGAAGGAGATACAACAGGTAGCGTCTCGGTGCATTGCTAACCTCGCAGCAGTCTAAGCAAAGTTGGGAGGTCTCCATGCGAAGATCTCTGCATTGACAGAGTGACTCAAGGGCGAGTCATGATGCTTGTGTTGGGGGCCTGTTGGGCATGGGATCCCCTAAGGCAAGTTTTGGGTCTTAGAGCCCAAGTTTTGGGTCTTAGAGCCCAAGTTTTAACTAAGCCTAATGTAAATACTCTGCGATGTGTGGGTGTGGAGCACAAATATTTTAAATGAGTCAAAGGGTTGTCCGCCCTCATTTTCATAATGTAATGTCGGCTTGAGAGATCTACCCATGGTCCACGGATCATGGGATTGTATAAATAGAGCGAGGCTCTAATTTGTAAAGGGACATGAATGGAATGGAATGAATAACAGTGAATTGAGTCTGATCTAAGTATAGGGTGAGTCATTCGGTTGTAGAGTAGAAGAAGGCTCTGCAGCGGAGTACGCAGAGGCCTAGTAGTTCGTAGTTGAGTGTGCAGACCCCTGCAGCTGAGTTCGCAAGGAGAGTTGAGTCTGTAACCATTGGAGAATTAATAAAGAGAATTTTCTTATCATTCTATGTACCCTTTTCCTGTTTGGTATATTGGGTATGAATTGCAAGTTTACAGCTTATATGTTGCGTGAACTTATATGAATGTGTTGAATAAGTAAACATAAGATAAGTATCTATTTATGTGAAGTTAACTAACTCTTATAAGGAAGACACGTAAGATCTGTGGTGTAACTTGGGGAATTAGCACAAATCATTGCCTTAGCAGCGTGAAAGCACCGCAATCCCTGAGTAGGGTTGCATGAAGATAATTATAACAAATCACGAAAGAATCGCAGGTCAGAAGAGTGCGAGAAGTGACCTGCATGAATTTGGTTCATAGTTAGACTAAAGTGACACCTCAGACATCTCAAGGGTGCAGAAATTCGATTCCATCATCCCCCCATACTGCTTCAGGTGAGACCTCAGTCTGCGCTCCGCGGGCTGTTGCCAAAAGGGCCAGTAGTACAGGGATTTGTTTGGCTAATTAACTCTAAACCTAGGTTAGGCCCCATCAAACCAACACACTGGAAACTAAAACTATGCAATTCCTAGAGGGAACTGGAAGTTGGCTGTTGGGGTTACTGGCAGCAAAAACTGTGCAATTCCTAGAGGGAACTGATAGTCTACTGCTAGGAGTTGTTAGTAGAGGAAACTGTATTGAGGTTGGGAGGTCAGCCTATTGATTATCTCTGCACAATTTCTTAGTTGAGCAGATTGCTGGGCAGCAGAAGGTCTACTCATGAAAACTGCGCAATTTCTTAGATGAGCAGCTGGTCCACTGCTAGGATGAATGACTGGGAAAATTGTGTAATTTTATGAGGGAGACAAGGATGGGCACTTGGTTTCTTTTCGACCTATCTACGCAATTTCCTCAGTCAACTAAGCAAGTAAGGTCAGTGGCCTCTACGCAATTTTTGAGGGGAGTTAGTCCCTGGGTGACTGTTGGGTCTGATTATCTGGGGGATCAGTATGAAAGTGGATTGAATTGCTTGTAGGTAGTGCAACTTGAAAAGACTTACTTGATGCTTCTGCATTGTTTTGGTTGATAGTCGGTCGAGTCGATGGTGGGGTGATGGTTTGGCTATCAGAGGGGAGTCAAGTCTTAGAACTTCAGCAAAAATGACTAAGTGTGTGAACAATCGAAATATGCATAAGTGATCATGCAAAAACACACTCACATGATTCGATGAAGAAACGACTAAAACCATCCAGACACACATGTTCAACATGAATGACCGACGGTGTAAGTGACAATCGCAACACTCGTGATTGACCATTCATTGATCGAGATGACACTTGTGTGACAGTGAATGTGACTCTGTGTGTGAGTGCAACAAATGTTTTCATAGCGAACACAACAAGCACATATGAAGTGAAGACTTTGAGCATAACCAAAACATGGTCGCAAGCATGACTTAGACACCAATAGGAAGAAACTTGAATGAAATGAACAAGCCAGGTAGATGCAAGGACTCACACGAGTTCGTGGAGTGAACCCGAATGTGTGCAATCATCAAGTGAAACTCTCAACGAGGGCTCTGAAATTGGGTGTAGGCCAAAATTTTGGAGGATGGTTGTAGCCGCTACAATACTTGGTGACACACTGGTAGAACTCTAGATTCTCTATTTCAATTCATTGCTAGCATAGGTCCTTGGTATTTCGGGGGTTATTGAATCATTATGCGGGTTACTTCGCTTCCCCACTTAACCAATGGACATACATGGTCCACCCTTTAACAACTCAGTCAAACACAATCAAAATTTCAGTTTGATTTCAGTGTTTCGAATTTGGGAAGGGTAGTTTATCTAGTGAGTTGAAGATTTTCAAAGTATAAGTTTTCATCTCTAGTGTTACTCCACTGCCAGCAAGTATGGCAAATACCCTGATGAAGTCACGTAGGAACACACACATTGCTCCACTGCCAGAAAGCCTGGATAGTACCTTGATGGAGTTGCATGCTTCACCTCTCTACATAGGAAGCCTTTCTCTTATTTTGCCTTCGTATTTTTCAAGAGGACTATGCGTAGGAACTTATTTACTTTTGGGGTGGAAGAGGGACCTTGAATTATTGAGAGAAGAAGAGGTTGCTCCTCCAGAGAGGCATGTAAAACCTCTAACATAGGTTTGCTTGTTTAGATTTTCCCCTTCTCCATTTCTACTAGTTGGATGAGTTTGAACACTTAGAGCAGAAGGCTGAGTATAGGCATGGGGCGTCCCAGTATGGACACAGGTTCATGGTTGGACCAAAACTTCCCTTGTAGATGGTTTGTATTTTTTTGTTAAGACTTCATTTGTTGAAGGTTATAACCAAGGATAGAGAGGATGAACACAAGACTGGCCAAGTGTTGCAGTGTCACAAGTCTCTTCAAAATTCAGCCACATACTCTATTCAAAATCCAGAATGTAGTAGTTGGCAGCACTTTTCTAGAAACAAAAATAGTAATATACCAAGCAAACAAAAAAAATGTAAACAAAAGTAGTAAGCAAAGCAAACAAAGTGAAAACAACAACAAATAAAGCAACCAAGTCAGCAAGCAAACAATCATACAAACTAGAAATAAAAGTCAAGCGAAAAATCGAACACTACTCCTACTCCTATGTTAAATGGTCAGGGTTATGTGAAATGAAATTTCCAATGAAACCATCGTAGGTGTACCCGACCTACAGTCACAAATATACGAGCGATTAAAATAGATAAAAAATAGTGTGCAACAGAAAATGAAAAAACTTAAAAAACTTGCACACGAGAGAGAAGGTTTTGCCTATGGGTGGAAGAATGTGTCACAGCCACCCAACACACATGCTTACCTCTTCCGTCACTACCATTTTTCAACAAACCTCAGAGGCCTCTTGTGATTGTGTGTTGTTTTGCACCAAGTTTCTCAGTGAGTGCAAGGAAGGATAAAAGCTTGTTACCTGCAACATGACTTGCCAAGTAAGATTGTTGCAACCATTCAACAATTGGATCATAAACTCCGTGATGGTTATTCTGAAAGATTTGTGATATTTGAATTGATGGATTCCTGGTTCGAGAGAGGGGATCACGATGGGAATCTAATATAGATAGATAGATCTAGTCATTCTCACCAGTCATTTCAAGACATTGAGGGCCTTCCATAGCCAGTTATGCAAGCTAAAGTGCCTCACTTGCTTGACAGAATTCTAAGAAGAAAGATGTTACATGGTGAAGACCATAGTGTGTGAAGTGACTGTCATTGGATGTATTGTTGGGAAAAAGGTAACTACATGAAAACCACCCAGGATAGAAGAGAAATTAGACCAGTTGGTCGAGATGTCAGATTCCCAGTTTGACATGAACAATGAAACCTTTTGAACAATTGTATGAACACTTTGAATGAGGGAACTGAGTTCATTGTATGCTTACCTCTTCCGTGACTACCATTTTTCAACAAACCTCAGAGGCCTCTTGTGATTGTGTGTTGTTTTGCACCAAGTTTCTCAGTGAGTACAAGGAAGGATAAAAGCTTGTTACCTGCAACATGACTTGCCAAGTAAGATTGTTGCAACCATTCAACAATTGGATCATAAACTCCGTGATGGTTATTCTGAAAGATTTGTGATATTTGAATTGATGGATTCCTGGTTCGAGAGAGGGGATCACGATGGGAATCTAATATAGATAGATAGATCTAGTCATTCTCACCAGTCATTTCAAGACATTGAGGGCCTTCCATAGCCAGCTATGCAGGCTAAAGTGCCTCACTTGCTTGACAGAATTCTAAGAAGAAAGATGTTACATGGTGAAGACCATAGTGTGTGAAGTGACTGTCATTGGATGTATTGTTGGGAAAAAGGTAACTACATGAAAACCACCCAGGATAGAAGAGAAATTAGACCAGTTGGTCGAGATGTCAGATTCCCAGTTTGACATGAACAATGAAACCTTTTGAACAATTGTATGAACACTTTGAATGAGGGAACTGAGTTCATTGTATGCTACACATGATATAACACCCACCTACAACTGGTGAAAAAGTGTGCACGCATCATGGTCATCATAGAAATGTAGAAAGGATGCCAGCATTGTGAATGTGTGAAACTAGTTCGGGTGTGGCGAAATGAGAGTAACTTGGTTCGTGCGATATGTTGTGTGCTCGTCATCACATAGGCAGATTGCTGGTGTGATGAGTGGGCAGATTTGATGTACAAAATTTGGAAAAAGACCAAGGAGTTGATTACGAGAGAGAAAATATGATAAGTGTGATTTTGGATAGAGATGATCAAATTCATTGTCCCATGATTGGATGAGGGACGGACACTCCCAACCTAAACTGGATGTAAGAGAGTTGCATGAAGACAGACATTTAACAAACTCGTGGATTTGACCATTAATGAAAACCTGAAATTTTGAAATATCATACCCCGAACAGTAAATATTATTTACACGGGGATCCACGTCGAGTGCAACCATGTAGATAGACGGATTGTACGTGAGAAACAAGATTTGATTTTGTTTGACGGGCTTACCAGATTCATGACGTCCTGACATAACCATCAACGGACGTCGAAGTGCCTCTACTCCCTGGATTGTCCAGAAACTTTCTAGAATTGAAAAGTTGCATTTTAGGATGTGAACCAGATCATGCATGGCTTGAGGATGGTTGTTGTTACTAATTTCAAAACTTCTCTTAGGATGAAAACCATCTCTATCACAAGCTTCATCAAAATTTTCAACAAGCTAACTTGACGAGTTGTCTTCATGCAACACACAAGTTGATGACGAGTGGGAAGACTCCTGTGTGTTGAAACTATTTTCATCATGGAAAACCTCATTGCCTTGTGTCGATCGAGGAGATAACTCAAAATATGAATAAGTAAGAGAATGTGGACTGTCTCTAACACATGTTGATGTGTCGTGAATGATAGGACACAAAGGCAAGTGAGGTGCAGAGGAAGCTTCGATATGGATGTTTGCATTGATGGATGCACATTCTAGATCTGAGTTAGATTGTACATGAGATGAGAACAGATCATATGATGTGCTTGGGTGTTCATCACAACATATGAAAGCATGGGGGTGATGAAATCCCAAGACTGGAGGTTGATCAAAAGAATTGATTGTGCATGGTGTTTCACCAAGATTCGTAGATCGAGGATCGATCAAAAATGGAAGCTCAATGTTTTGAGAGGTATTGATTGTGTGTTCACCATCCTGCTACTCTGCATGTACGATGAGACTACCTTGTAAATGACTACAACTTGAGCTAGCAGCTTGAGAATCAAGAGAGTGTGTGTAGCTAGCTTGTGAAGTAGATCACTCAAGCGAGTCATGGTGCAAGGAGTCATGGCTTGTAGATTATGGAGGATGGAAGAGATGCGGATTAGACTCAAGAATTGGGTTAGGAACGATGATGCCCTCTTGTGGAATGGAGGGATGAGTTTTCACCATAGGCTTTCCTAACCATTTTGGAATTTACTCCATTGGAGCGGGAGACAACTGAGAAGATGGATTAGGAACATGCTACATAGATTTCTCAAATTTGCAACCACTACAAGGGGGTACCCTCTTTGATACATGAGATGTCTCGTGATCCACAAGAGTTGAGGAAGAAGGGAAATCAGGAAGTTAATTGTTTCGAGAGACATGAACCAAGCATTTCAGCTCTTGGCTCATGTAGTCAAGGTCCAAAAAATGCTCAGGAATTTTGTGACATAGGTGAAGGAAGCGGGTAGAAAAGACCTCAACTGATTCACCAAGATTTATTCTTAAACAAGAGATTCTTTCATAGAAATCTTGGTGGTCACACTCATTGAAGGCTTGATGGAGCTCCGTGACAAAAGTGAGAAGGGAATGGACGGAAGCAAGTGGCAGGGTATGACACCACAGATTAGCACGACCTTCAAAGGTGAGGAAGAAGAGTATGCAAACAAGCTCATCACTATCAATTTCATGAGATTCACAAAAATGAATAAAATTAGAAATGTGCTCGGTTACGTACCTTCTATTCTCACCGTGAAACTTTAACAAGGACAAGTGATTAAGAAGCTCATCGGGGATTGATAACTTATTAAGGGAGAAATGAGAGAAACACCCCAAGAGCATGAATAATGTATTATTCATGGGTAAGAGATTCAACCTAGATTTATGGACTCAGCTTGTCATCAGGCCCTCCTTCTAGCGCCAAAATGTTGACGGTGTTGGACTTGCCAACATCAGGGGATCTCCCCAGTATGAAGTCCCAACTAGACCTCACACCGTTCGGTGTAGGAGTGCCATCTGGTAGGATGGCCCGGCTACCATTATCTTAAAGATTTTCCTCAACTCTTACTTGTCATCACATGAGAGTGGTCTACTTTGTCTTCAAATAAGTGAGGTTCACATGCCTGGTGAGTGTAAGTGTCACTTGTGTCAATGGTTCTTTCACCATAGCGGGGGAGGGTGGGAGTGAGTCCCAAGTCAGTTGGGAGAAGTCCCAACTCTGTTAGGAACACACAACACAAAAATACATGTGCATCTTCCAGCGGAACAGTGCACATAGATGCGGAAGTCACAAGACACAAGGGAAGATAACACGTATAACACTCAGCAGATTAGTCCACATGACTGCAATGGTTGTTACATCAAGTTTTATGTGAAAGGTATGTCTGATGTCCGGAAGAGTATTCTACACGGGTGAGACAGTGTTAACAACATATAAAACACATTTCCATTAATAGATTATGTATTACAACAAGTGAAATAGTTTAGATGTAGAACACAGGTTAAAGCAACATGCATCACAAGTGTTAAAGATTAGTCCTACAACAATTACAATACATGTGTGAAAATTTGTTGGCATATTGGCAAGCTTCTGAATTAAGAAAAAGTTCCAAGACACATCATTACACCATACATCACTAACCTCAAGTGCGGGGCATTGGAGCTACTACTTACTCAAAGAAAAGATTACAGACTCTCTTGGCTATGTGGGAGGAGCTTAGGTGAAGAGTCCTTTGCATGTAAAAATGAGGGGGTATTTATAGCCAAGGGTGAAAACTGACCCTTGTGGTTGTTCGACTACCCTCATGACTGTTTGACTTCCATGACTTTCTTGACTTTACAAGAATCTTTGTACAACAAGTGGGTCTCTTGGACTTCCACATTACATTATAGTGATTGACAACATAGCCCATAATGGAGATGTGGACGACATGACTCAACATGACAATGATGGTACATTCCTGCTACTGTTGGAGTGCATGTCGAGCTATAATGCTACTGGGTAATGGATTTCTTCATGATGTACCATAGCTTCACCTCCGCATGGCAAAGTGCACGGAGTCTTCGATGATATTTGGTTCACTTGATGATGCTTAGGCATGTTGCTCCTTGCTTGCATGTTAGAAGGCTTGATAGGCTCATATGTTCATGAAAGGTGCATGTTCGTCTATTTGTTCGTTCATGAGCACATATTGCATGTTTTCTCGTCCGTCCATCCATGAACATATCTTTGCATGATCATCTGTTCGCGAGCACATACCTTCGCATGCATCATTCGTTCGTCCATTGGTGAACCTATCCTTTTGCATGTGCTCTCTTCATTCATCCCATTTGTCGTCTTGCCATGTTTGTTGGTGTACCTATACCTACAGTCACTCATGATGAGATGACATAAAATCCAAAACCTCCTAGTCTACCATGAAACATGATCATTTCGGATGCAGGTGACCGGGATAGGTAGCAAAGTTGTGAAGCAGGATGATGGCTTCGGGCACTGCTGATGAAAACTGTGCAAGAGTCACTGAGTGATGAAGATGGGCAATCCAAGTCGACAGTGACTGTTTGCAAGGTCTGGCTCAACTGGAAGGAAAATTTGTGCAAATTTTGGGAAGGAAAGTCTGGGATGCAAGAAGGCAAGCTAGGCAAGATCTACGCAATTTTCAGAATGAGCGGGTAGTAGGGGCTAGAAGGCCAAATTTGTGCAATTTTATGGATGAATAGGCCAAGCTGCAAGGAGGGTTAGTAGGCAGAGATTGCACAGTTTTTGGCAAGAACTTCCTGGGATCTTGGCAACCAAAATTGCGCAATTCCTAGAGGGAACTGGTAGTTGGTTGCTGGGGTCATTGGCAACCAAAACTGCGCAATTCCCAGAGGGAACTGGCAGTTGGCTGCTAGGGTCACTAGCAGAAGAAATTGTGCAATTCCTGGAGGGAAGTGACAGTCTGCTGCTAGGAGCTTATGGCAGAGGAAACTATACTAAGGCTGGGAGGTCGACCTACTAATCATCTTTGCACAATTTCTGAGTTGAGCAGACTGCTAGGAAGCAGAATGCCTGCTCGTGAAAAGTACACAATTTCTTGGATGAGCAGCTGGTCGACTGTTGGGATGACTAACTGGGAAAACTGCGCAATTTTCTGAGGGAGACAGGGACGGGCACTTGGTGTTTGTCTGGCCTGTCTACGCAATCTCCTCAATCATCTGAGCAAGTAAGGTCAGTGGCCTCTACGCAATTTTTTAGGGGAGTCAGTCCCGGGGTGACTGTTGGGTCCGAATTTCTGGGGGGTCAATATGAAAGTGGATTGAATTGCTTGCGGGCTACGCAGCTTGAAAAGAATTGCTTGATGTTTCTGCGCTATTCTGGTTGACAGTCGATCGAGTCGATGGCGGGGTGATGGTTTGGCTGTCAGAGAGGAGTATGGTCGTTAGAACTACAAAAAATGACTAAGTGTGTGAATGATCAAAATATGCATAGGTGATCATGAAAACACACACTTACATGACTCGATGACGAAACAACTCAAAGCATCCAGACACACATGTTCAACATGACTGATTGACAGTGCAAGAGACAAGCGCAATACTTGCGATTGACCATTCATTGATCAAGATGATGCTTGCGTGACAATGAATGTGACTCATAACCATAATTAATCATCAACTTTGTACATTCTTCCTTAAATAATCATAAGGATAATTAATCATAATTTACAATGATTAAAATTTTCAATCATTATCATTTTAATTAATATCATCAAATATAAACAATATTATCATCGACCATAATCATTATATTAAATATGACAAAAATAGTTAAAATTATGAACACTTTTATGATAATTTCTTATAAAATAAAATCTAAATAAAAAAAATTAGCATTCATCACATAACTATTTAAACTAAACTTGATTAATAAAATTAAATCTACCCACCATAAAAACATTCAATAAAATATTAACCATCCGTATTTATTGAATAATAATTCACCCAAAATTTAATAATATAAAAGTAAATTTCAATTTTCTTTTAAATAAATAAAAATTATTTTAATCATAATATTTAAAAAAATTTATTTAAAGCAACTTTTTAACTCTAACTTTGAGAATTCTAATATATTCCAAAGAATAAAGGATAAGACATATATTGTGATTCTCCCACTTGAAATATGCATGAACATTACAAACATTCATTCAATATGACACTGACATATTTTATAAATATGGCATATTTGGATTGCTCCTCTACGTAGATATTGCATTTTGCTAAGATGCTTTATTCTTAAGATGCTTCCTTAATGAGGATATAATGTTATCGTTCATATTGGTACTTATGTAAGTTTGCAAAGATGCTTTGTTATTCCTTGTCCCTCTTTTGGGACATGGCTCATGCTTTATTCTAAGGTTTCAAGAGAATTTTTTTTTTCAATATTTAAATTTGTGTAATAATTATTTATATTGATATTTAATATTTTTATTAAAACTATAATTTAATACATTTAAAATAAATATTAATATATAATTTATAATATTCAAATATATATATATGTTAAAGGAATTGAGATAAATAAGGAACTTATGAAATAAAATAAATAAATTCTTACTAAGTTACATAAAGAAATAGATGCGCGAGCAATTTCAAAATATTTTGAATTGGGAAGAATTGTCATCTTTAACATTAAAAGAGTTGAAAATCACAAGCATTTTGTAGCTAGAATGTTGTCGCGTTATATTAAAATTAGCAACTCAATTTTAGATAATTATTACTATTATATTAAATATATATATAATATTGAACATATTATATATATTATATATATTGAAATATTGAACATATTATATATATATAATTATTCTATGCTATCATAATTAAAACTAGTTAGAAAAAAATATTGTCTAGTAAATATTAAATTTTTAAAAAATTGGTCAAAAAGTTTTTAATCTCTTCAAAGGGACTACGAGGTTGTTAGAATGTAACTCTTACTTATTGTGTGACATGAATACATGAGTGATTGCTAGTAGTAGCATAAACATTTTGTCCCAAGTTTGAGTCCCTCTAAGGTGTATTTAAGATAATGATTGAAGAAGAGAAAGAATTATGAATGTGAACTTGTAAATTTTAACAAATACAATGCCTATAGAATGGAGGTTGTAAATTAGTAGGTCAACCTTGGATTAGAATGGAGGTTGTCAAGTATCGGGTCAACCTTGGAGCAGAACGGAGGTTGTGAAGTAGTAGGTCAATGACGCAAGGCTACTTGGAACAGGGTTACCTGCGTGTATTAGTCTTCAAACCTTTACTGTTAAGGCCCCTTCAAATAAACCCCGACAGAATGAATTCATTACAATAGCCCAGTTTTATAAACCCTCATAAACCTTCCACTAACCCTTATGCCGCATATATAATCAGTTCCCACATTATCTTATGATAAGGTTGGACTTACACATAAAAAACACGTATCGGCACTTTATTTCATTATAAACCCTTTATAAGGGAAATACATATAAAACACGTATTTTATGCCTTCTTCTGCCTATTTCATGGCCCTTGTACAATTCTCAAGGCTCCTTTATCGCTAATCACAGTCGCCGTCTCTCGCGGGTTTCTTTAACACATGCCTCTATCGCATTCAATAAGCGATAGTGCAATAACGGATTTCAAATCCCATTAAACTGCATCTATATATTATCAGGTTCACCTTATCACTTGCATCAATACTCCTCTGCCGATAAACATCATTAAATGTTGTGATACGATCACTCCAATGATCGCATCGGCATTCACTATCGCACTTCTTTAAGGCATGGTATATTCACTCCCCGAATTAATATCATGATTAAATCCCCATCGTTGATCCTCCCCACAGATCCAACAGTCCTCGCTCTATCGCTTAATCGCAATCGGCAATCGCCCCCGAGGTCAGGGTTATTCATGCCCTTTTGTTTTCCTCTGATGCCATAGTTAAAACTCAGCTCATTCTTCGTGATCAGATCTCAACCGTTGATCTGTTAGATCCAACAGTCCCTGAGCGCCACTTCCTCAATCTTTTGCTCCTTTATTATTCGGGCCCTATAACACTTTCTGCTATGCCGCATGCAATTCTTCTCTATGTATTCAATCTCCTCTTTGAGTCCACCGAATTCACCTACACATATATATATATATATGGTACAAAAGCTCTGATTCACTTTGAATTCATCATTCAATCATTCGAAACACACATTTATGTTGATTTGAATTTATCTTTGCACATAACAAATAAACAAAGGATACATATTGAGACTCTGTCTCTCTCTATGGCTTGCTCTCCTAATACCAGTGGCCTCTTTTACATTCTTCCCGTAGGCTTACAATCATACTCTAATTCGGCTAACTCCTCCTACCTTACTCTTCTTTTTCTTTTCAATACATTATTAGTAGTTTCTTTTATAGTTGAGGAACTGTTCCTCACTTATTTTTCAGTTGCTCAACAGTTTCTTCAAACAGTTCTTAACTAATCCTAACTTAATCTATTTGCCTAATTTAAGAACTAACAATGGCTGAGTCAGCCTTAATTTTAAATGAAATGAATTAAAACAGAACAAAAATATTTCCCAACTGTCGCCTCTTCATTCGGATGCTCCTGCATCAGGCTCTCGGGGTAAATTAAATTCATGTCTCTTGTCCTTGAGCTCTTCAATAGAGTACCCGATACTCTGAATCTAGCCAACATCTAACCAAGAATTGTCTTCAATAGGATGACCCTTCCACTTGGTTAGGTACTGCAAATATTGCTTCCATCGAGTTTGTCTAGCCACCTGGGTATCTAGGATTTGTTCGATCTCTAGAGGCTTTGCTGGGGGCATTTGTCTAATCCACGAATCATTCTCTTTCTGGGTGTCCAGTGTTTGTCTTTTCGATCTGTCTTCATACTCTGCTGCAATGTAAGGGTACAGGTCTGCTACATTGAAAATGGGTGAAATTCCAATACCTAGGGGTAACTGCAATTCGTAAGCATTCGTAGAAAATTTCAGAAGAATCTTGCAAGGCCCAATCTTTTTCCATTTCAACTTGTTGTACTCACCTTTAGGAAACCTCTCTTTGCATAGGTGTGCTAATACTAGGTCTACTATGTTGAATTGTACCTCCCACCTTTTCAAATCTTCCTTCTGCTTGTATCTTTGGTTGTTGTCTTGTAATTTTAATTTCACCTGTTCATGCAGATCATTGATTGCCTTTGTGAAATCTTCACCATCAACACTCCTGCGCTCCAACTGTCCCAAATCCCGTAACTCATGTACTCCCTGTGGATGCATGTCATATAGGATCTAGAAAGGACTATTGCCTGTGCTTTGGTTGGGTGAATCATTATAAGAAAATTCTGCTTGTGCAAGCACACAATCCCATTGTCGAGAATTTTCTCCAACCAAAATCCTCAATAAATTCCCCAGACTTCTGTTCACCACTTCAGTTTCACCATCGGTCCGCGGATGATAAGTTGAACTGAAGTTTAGTTTGGTGTCTAATTTTTTCCATAAGGTTTGCCAAAAATGTCGTGTAAAATTAACGTCTCGGTCCGAAACAATAAACTTCAGCAAGCCATGCAATATAACTATCTCGGTAAAGAACAAATGTGCTACATGTGTGGCATCACTGGTTTTCCTGCATGGAATGAAATGTTCCATTTTGGTGAAACGATCCACCACCACCATGATGGAATCAAATCCCTATTGTGTCTTCAGCAGACCTACGACAAAGTCTAAACTGACTAAGTCCCATGGTCTATTCAGAATGGGTAAGGGCATATACAACCCTGTTTTTTGGTTGTGTCCCTTTGCAAGCTAACACACTTTGCATCTAGTCACAAACCTTTGTACATCTTTGCGCATCTTTGGCCAATAGTAAAAGTGGCTTAACTGATCCAAGGTCTTGTCTATGCTAAAATGCCCGGCTAAACCTCTGCTATGCTTTTCTTGCATTAATTTCTCTCTCATAGAACATTCCAGAATACACAACTGCCCTCCTTTGAACAACAATCCTTCCTGCATATTATAATCTAGCCATGAACTGTTATCTCTCAACAATGGATTTTGGCAAGCTTCATAAGCTTCCTTAAAATCTGCATCTGCCTCATACAAGTCTTTAAGATGTTCAAATCCCAGTACTTGTATTGTACTTTCCAGTAGGATCAAATTCCTTCTTCTTAACACATCTGCCACTTTGTTGGCTTGACCACTAATGTGTTTCAACACAAACATAAAACTCTGCAAGTAATCCACCCACTTCGCATGTTTATGGTTCAGCTTATGCTGCTGCATAATATACTGCAACGCAGAATTGTCCGAAAATAAGACAAATTCATTGGCCAATAGATAATGTCTCCAATACTTTAGCGCTTGAGCCACTGCATAAAATTCCTTGTCATAAGACGTGTATGTCTGCCTACTTTCATTTAGTTTCTCACTGAAATAGGCTACTGGATTTTCCTCTTGGCTAAGTACTGCACCAATGGTTGTCCCACTAGCATCACAACGAACTTGGAAAAGTTTATTAAAGTATGGTAACCTCGAAATTGATTTTTTAGTAATTTTCTTCTCAAGCAACTGAAAACTCTTCTCTACCATTTCTATCTAATGGAAAGGCTGATTTGTTTTCTTAATGGTGTTTAACATGGGTGCACAAATCCCACTGAAATTTTTAATAAATATTCGATAAAAACTCACCAATCCATGGAAACTCCGTACCCCAAACAAACTTTTGGGAGATGGCCAGCTAACTATGGCTGCAACCTTTTTCGGATCCATTTTTAGTTCATTCTCATAAATCACAAATCCTAAATAACATAACTATTTCTTGAAAAATAACATTTCTTCAAATTTATCAGTAATTTATTCTGCTGCAATTTTTGCAATACATACCTCACTTGTCAAAAATGTTCTTCCTTCATCTTCCTTCTTCTTGCTGAATATAAGTATATCATCCAGATATAAAATTACAAATTTACCAATGAATTCCTTCAGCATCTCGTTCATTAACTGCATGAACGTTCTAGGGGCATTGCTCAATCCAAACAGCATAACCAACCATTTGTACAAGCCTTCATTAGTCTTGAGATTTGTCTTCCACTTGTCACCTTCTCAAATTTTGATTTGGTGGTAGCCACTTTTCAGGTCTATCTTTGAAAAGTACGCTGCTCCACTCAAACAATCCATCATATCATCCATCCGAGGTAAAGGGAATCTGTACCTGATGGTGATCTTGTTAATGGCCCAAGAATTCGTGCACATTCTCCACTCACCTCCTTTCTTGGGAGCTAAAACAGTCGGAACTACACAAGGGCTTAAACTCTCCCGAATCAATCCTTTGTCCAAGAACTCCTACACTTGCTTCTGGATTTCTTCATAATCCTTTGGACTCATCCAATAAGTAGCCTTGTGTGGAAAACTGGCTCCTGGAATAAAGTCAATATGGTGACTAATGCTTTGCTTCGGTAGTAATTTGTTCGATAGATTGTCTACCACAATATCACTAAATTAATGCAACATGTTTTGTATCTCCACAGGTAAATAAATAAGGTTGGTGTGTACTAACACGGCCCTTGGTCTTCTCACAACTTCATAACCCAATTCATTCTCCTCAATCCATCGCAGAAACTCCTTTCCTCCTAGCAACAATGCTTTCGTTCCACTTGTTTTTATTGTCTCCTCTTCTTTCATGGGTACCAAAGTATGCTTTATCCCATCTTTGACAATTCTGTAACAATTTTTCACTCCGTCATGGACTACCTTTCTATCATACTGCCATGCTCTGCCCAACAAAATATGACACACGTCCATCGACATTATGTTACAATTCACCTTATCCTTGTATTTGCCTATCTGAAAATCTACCTCGCATTATTCATCAACTAACAATTGGTGTCCCTTCTACAACCATGACACCCTGTATGGAGTTGGGTGTTTTTCTCTCTTCAAACCCAGTTTCTCCACCATCTCCATAGCTACCAAATTATCAGTACTCCCGCTATCAAGAATCAATTTACAACATTTTTCGTGTGACTTACATACAGTCTAGAACAATTCGTTCCTTTGTGTCTGATCAGCTACTTCCTTAGCTGGTTTTAATAATACCTTGTTCAACACCAAGGCTTCCCCGGTTTCTGGCATATTTTCCACCTCCTATGGCAGTGCCTCCACTTCATCAAGTTGAGCAACGTATGCTCCCCTCTGCCTGGTTTGTTCGTTTTCGGGACATTTAAAGGACCTGTGTCCCCACTTGTGACACTTGTAACACTGATAGGCATTTCCTATGCCTCTTCCATTACCTCTTCCTTGCTGGTATGACCTTCCTCCTTACCTTCCCTTTCACTCTATCCCAACGTCTTTGAACTACTACCCTCTTCATTGTTGTTGGCAGTCCTACCTCTGCCAAAGGTCTGTCCTCAACCTCTACCAAAACCATGTCCTCCTCTGGCATTTTGTTTCCTAGCAATATTTTCCTCTGCCTTTAAAGCACTCTGATAAGTTTCCTCCATGGTCTTAGGGGAAAGAATGCTAATTTCATCTAGGATCTCCATCCGTAGACCATTCACAAACCTCATTGTCTTCGCAGGGGTATATTCTACATAACTAGCTCTCAGGTTAATTTTATAAAATTCTTCAGTGTATTCCTTCACAGTCATCATTCTCTGCTTCAGGTTTCGTACTTGTCTATAAAGGGAAATTTAATAATCTTTAGGTAGAAACTTTCTCTTCATTTTTGCAACCATCCTGTCCCATTTTTTAATCAAGGGTTTTTTTAAACTCCTCCTTTCCGCCTGTACACTATCCCACCATAACGCTGCATGTCCCTTCAGTTTGGTGACAGCAAACCTGACCCTCTTGTCTTCATTGATTTCTTCATACTCAAAATATTTATCTAATTCACTTATCCAGTCTAACAAGGTCTCTGTGGACAAACTGCCATCATAATTAGAGAGCTCCAGTCTTGGCTTGCTGCTAGCCAACAAAACTGAGCTCAATAGCTTAATTTTCGATCCTTCATCATCTGACCCATCTATTGTGGCTACGTTTTCCTCCTCACTGTCATCCCCACCTTCCAGATCTCTACACCTCCCTGCTTCCACCACTGCCAAATGTGTAGTTAAATTTCTAGTTTCTTCTCTTAACCCTTCATCTATTGCTCTTTTGACGACTCTTCCTCGTTCCCATCTTCCTACCTCCATCTTTACTAAGAGAAGGAAAACCTGCTCTGATACCAAAATGACGCAAGGCTACCTGGAATAGGGTTACCTACGTGTATTAGCCTTCAAACCTTTACGGTTAAGGCCCCTTCAAATAAACCCCGGCGAGAATGAATTCATTACAATAGCCCAGTTTTATAAACCCTCATAAACCTTCCACTAACCCTTACGCCGCATATATAATCAGTTCCCGCATTATCTTATGATAAGGTTGGACTTACACATGAAAAACACGTATCAACGCTTTATTTCCTTATAAAACCTTTATAAGGGAAATACACATAAAACACGTCTTTTATGCCTTCTTTCACCTATTTCATGGCTCTTACACAATTCTCAAGGCTCCTTTATCGCTAATTGCAGTCGCCATCTTTTGCGGGTTTCTTTAACGCATGCCTCTATCGTACCCGATAAGCGATAGCGTAATAACAGATTTCAAATCCCATTAAACTACGTCTATATATTATCGGGTTCACCTTATCGCTTGCATCAATACTCCTCTGCCAATAAACACCATTAAATGTTACGATACAATCACTCTGATGATCGTGTTGGCATTCGTTGTCACACTTCTTTAAGGCACGACATATTCATTCCCCAAATTAATATCACGATTAAATCCCCGTCGTTGATCCTCCCCATAGATCCAACGGTCCTCGGTCTATCACTTAATCACAATTGGCAATCGACCGAGGTCGAGGTTATTCATGCCCTTTTGTTTTCCTCCAATGCGATAGTTGAAACTCCACTCATTCTCCGCAATCAGATCTCAACCGTTGATCTATTAGATCCAACAGTCCCTAAGTGCCACTTCCTCAATCTTTCTCTCCTCTATTATTTGGGTCCTATAACACTTTCCGCTATGCCACGTGCAATTCTTCTCTATGTATTCAATCTCCTCTTTGAGTACGCCAAATTCACTTGCACACACACACACATATATATATCTATATATATGGTACTGAAGCTCTGATTCACTTTGAATTCATCATTCAATCATTTGAAACACACATTTATGTTGATTTTAATTTATCTTTGCACATAAAAAATAAACAAATGATACATGTTGAGACTTTGTCTCTCTCTATGGCCTGCTCTCCTAATACTAGTGGCCTCTTTTACATTTTGCCCATAGGCTTATAATCATACTCTAATTCGGCTAACTCCTCCTACCTTACTCTTTTTTTCTTTTCAATACATTATTAGTAGTTTCTTTTACAGTTGAGGAACTATTCCTCAGTTATTTTTCAGTTGCTCAACAATTTCTTCAAACAGTTCTTAACTAACCCTAACTTAATATGTTTGTCTAATTTAAAAACTAACAATGGTTGAGTTAGCCATAATTTTAAATGAAACAAATTAAAATAGAACAAAAATATTTCCCAGTTGTCGCCCCTTCATTCGGATGCTCCTGCATCAGTCAACTTTGGACTCAATGAGACTTTCGATGGTTGTGGTGGTGTTTGCCAATGAGGAGGATGCTAGGATTTGTTTTCACAAAGTAGTGGAGAATTTCCCATTTCATGTTATGTTGTGGTTTGTGTTAGTGAGGCTTTTGACATGTTAGTATGATACTTGGGTAGCAAGGTCTAGAGATAGTTAATCAACATTGAGATTACTAGAGTAGCATGAAGAGATTAATGTTACCTATGATAGTGAAAGATCATATTCATGTACATGTGTTTGGATTAAGCATGGTAGCTAGTTGTTATGCATTTTCAAAAAAATGGGAGAGTGGTGGACATGAAGTGTAAGAGGTAATGTGAAACTCTCTATTATATAAATGACATTATGAGGTGAATTCGTAGTGGTATAGGAGTGGTTTGGTCTTAAATGTTGTCAATATGGCATTGGCTGTATAAAGTTGTTTGCATGGTGTTGCAAAAGGAGATTTGCATATAAGATTTAAGATGAAGTACAACATATTTATCAAACTTATAAAAATATATGTATTTTTATCTATGAAATACTATGTTTAGAGTGATAAATAAAATACTTTTACATATTTATGATGTGTCATACATAATGCTTAAGTTGTATTCATGTAGGGAATCTCTATAAGTTCAATTAGACATGGGTGCATCTCTATTTGCACATATTAATTTGGTTCCTTAATTTATTTGATTATGGGAGAGCATGTTGGATGGCTTATTCTTTGAGTTTTATGTTGGAAATAATACTGAGAGGGGGGGGGGGGGGGGGGGCGTGAACCAGTATTATCAAATTAGTTATTCTTTTTAATCAATTTATATACGCGGCTTCAGTTCAGTATATCCGCGTATATACGCGACTGTGTTAAATGCAACCAGCGTACATGCAGTAATATTATGATTCAGTTAGCTTATCTTCAGTAAATGCATCAGAACATTATTAACCACATTAACTGTAAACATGTGTAGTAAAACAATACAGATCATCACACATAAAAAGCACACATGAACACCATGATATAAGGTGGAAACCCAATGTGGGTGAAAACCACCTGCTGCAATTCGTCTCTTTCTTCCTTTAATAGGAAACTTCTTTTACAATGTACTGGTGCAGTCCTTTGCCAGCACGCAGGCTTCAACCTGCAGAGGGCTACACCCTCTCTCGTTTTCCAGCTACTTCTGGAAGGGAGCTACAACCCCCTTAGCTCTTGTACTAGTGGATATACTAGTACGTAGGTGCTGACCTACGGAAGGTTGCAACCTTCTTTTCTTCAGGGACCATGTTTCATCAATTTTCAGACTGGTTCCATAAGTACAAAACAATCACTGCTGCAATACAATCATCAACTTATACTTGTATCATAAATCACTAAATCACCCAATACTGAATCACTGAAACCCTGTCATCAAAACACAGAGTGCAAACCAGAGCCTAGAACACTGCAACAACCACTAGAATCAACAGCAACCTGAAACACCAAATCTTATAATGCATACGCTACTTGACTATATCAAAACCGCATGTATACGCGCTTTCACCAGAGACAACCCGCGTACAGATCTAAAGATAATTACTTATACCTTTGCTGTCATATCCAACCCAAGCCAAGCAGCACAAACCGATAACCAGCAATACTAGATCTTCCCACTTCGTCAGACATCCATTCCTTGTTCTCACCTTTTGTCTAATGATCTTCTCCTTATATAGGTTAGGCTTCTCTCAATACCATGGTCCAAAACCATGTAGAAACAATACCATGGACCCAATACCTGGGGTCGTCATTTCGAACCAAATACCATGGATCAATAACAAAATACCATGGACCAAATACCATGGACCAAAACCATGTACGCGCTTTTCCTTCTGTGAACCTGCGTGTATACGTATACGCACCTTTTGCTCCGCTAACCCACGTATATACACACTTTCATCACGGTCAACATGCGTATACCTTTCTCTTGACCTGCTGCATTCTGATCTGTCATCTGATTAAGTTGCCATCACTTATATCAAACCTCTGAGTGAGTTGCCATCAAGGAAAACACCTGTATCATAATGCCAACAATCTCCCCCTTTGGACTTGATGGCAACCACCACACCAAGTCACTCTCCCCCTTTGTCATCAAGGGCAAAGGGCGGACCAAGATATTCTCTTCCTTGGTATACCTTCTGCTATCCATACTCCCCCCGAGTACATGCTGAAGTTTCTGATTGAGCTCCCCTTTGTATATGCCAAGTTGTATCAATCCATCCATGCTCCCCCTGAGCAAATGCAAGTTTTAAGACCAGCAATTCATTCAAAACCATAACTATCATTCATCATATATGACCTACAATACCATTCCTTTGATCAAACAGCAAGATGTATCATTTAGCTTCATAAACTTTATCAACAACTCCTAACCATAATGCCAACAATGCATTATTTGAAGTATATGCTCCCCCTGAGCCTGTGCCAACCATTTCATATCATGATTCAACCAATTCCTGGGTTTGTTCTGCTGCCCTTTCTTCTGTTCTCTATATATGCGACTCTGCAGCCTGTAACTCGCGTATATACGCGACTTATCTTCATTATATCAACGTATGCAAGATGGAATACTGAATTTATTCACTTTCAGTTTCCCCTGTGTCTGTTATGTCAGCTAACTGAGTAATGTCACATCTTTCTGTTTCTAATTTTGTCTGTGATAATGTATGGTCCTCTTGTTTTGAATTTTGGAATTTGATCCTGCATTCCCTTGCTTTATGTCCAAGTTTGTTGCATGTATAACATCTTACATATTTCATGTTCCTTCTATTGCAATCAATTGCTTTGTGTCCATATGCATTGCAGGCAAAGCAATATCCTCTGAAATACCTGGGATGTGATGATCTTTTGTGATGGTCTTGAACCATTCTACTTCTACATCTAGCTGCAACATGTCCAAGATTATGACGTACATAGCATTCAACATTATTCAGTGGAGGAGTAAAAGATTTCGTTTGAAGAATTTCTCTCCTTGGCTGTTGATGGGGTTTTCTTCTCATCTCTTCGTTGTGCATTTCAGATTTCTCATTAGAGTTTCTTGCCTCACCTTGTAAGCTAGATTCACCTTCAACAGCTTCATAAAAGCGTAGACCAGTTTTGATACTAGGAGATCTTTGACTACCAAGAATATCATCCAAAATCTTAGTACTATTTATCCTTTTCTTCTAATTTACCTTTTAAGATATTTACCTCAACCTGATGTTGTTCTTCCTTTTCCAGATACTGTTTCCTTAGGTCTTCTTCAGCTTTTCTTCCTTCTTCCACTTATTTCTTTAATTTGATCACTTCATGTTCTTCAAGAGCTTCTCTGTTCTGCTCCTTTGATTTTTCAAGATCTTCTTTTAGAGAGAGGATCTTTGATTCAAGTCTCTGAATTGTTATGCTCTGATCTTTTACTATACCCTGCAATTTCTCCCTTACCGTGGTTACTGTCTCCAATTGTTCGTTTAATTTGGTAACTTCTTCAGTATCTGCATTCTTCTTTTCATATGCCATGAGGCTTCTAATGTCTTCACTACCATTGAATGAGTCATTACTTTTAACATGGGTATAATAGCTTCTGTTACCTTCTTCAGACATCTTTCCTTTGTTATGAGGGCATCTAGAAGCATAGTGACCAACTCTACCACATGAAAAGAATTTGAAAGGTAGCTTACCTTTGAATCGTCCAGTTCCCCGTTCAAGATTCTTGACAAAATTTACCTCATCTTCTTCCTCTGACATGTATCCTGATGTTTCGAATGCAGCTTCTGATGGTCCTTCTTTTCGCATCTCAAAAGTAGTTAAGATTCCGTGAAGCTGTGACAGGGTGATTTTCTGCAGATTCTCCTTTTCTTCTATGGTAGACACTTTGGAATCAAATTTAGCAGACAGGGATCTCAAAACCTTTTCAACTAAGACAACTTCCTTAAATTCTTCACCAAATCCCTCATACAATTTACAATCGCAGGCCATACCAAGAAGTATTAGCTATGCTTTCATTACTATGCATCTTAAGATTTTCATACCGGATTCTAAGAGTTTGAAGCTTTGCTGTTTTTACCTGTTCATCTCCTTCATAGCTTAGAATGATTTTGTCGCATATTTCCTTAGCTGATTTGAAACGCATGATCTTCATAAATTCTGATTGTGTCAAGCTTCCCAATAAGACAGTGACAGCTTTAGCATTGAGCTCATATTGCTTTTTCTCGGCTGCATCTGTAGGAACTGCTGATGGGAAATTGTATCCACTTTATACGATTCCCCAAACTTCTGCTCCAATTGATTGTAGATATGTTGTGGTTCTTATCTTCCAATGGGTAAAGTTGCCCCTGTCAAAGATTGGTGGCCTAATATGTGCCTCTTTTTCTGGATTAGCCATTCTGATGGATCTTTTCCTTCAAGCGATCAAGCTTCTTCACAAGGACTTGCTCTGATACCAATTGTTGGAAATAATACAGAGAGGGGGTGGGGGGTGAATCAGTATTATCAAATCAGATACTTTTTCATTTTCACACTCAGATTCATATATGCGACTTCAGTTAAGGATATACGCGTATATACGTGACTGTATTAAATGCAACAAGCGTATATGCAACAATCTTATGATTTAGTTAGCTTATCTTCAGTAAATGCATCAGAACATTATTAACCACATTAACAGTAAACAGGTGTAGTAAAACAGTACAGATCATCACACATTAGATGCACACATGAACACCATGATATAAGGTGGAAACCCAATGTGGGTGAAAACCACCTACTGCAATTCGTCTCTTTCTTCCTTTAATAAGAAACTTCTTTTACAATGTACTGGTGCAGTCCTTTACCAGCACGTAGGCTACAACCTGCAGAGGGCTACAACTCTCTCTTGTTTTCCAGTTACTTCTAGAAGGGAGCTACAACCCCCTTAGCTCTTGTACTAGCGGATATACTAGTACGTAGGTGCTGACCTACAGAAGGCTGCAACCTTCTTTTCTTCAAGGACCACGTTTCATCAATTTTCACACTGGATCCATAAGTACAAAACAATGACTACTGCAATACAATCATCAACTTATACTTGCATCATAAATCTCTTAATCACCCAATACTGAATCACTGAAACCCTGTCATCAAAACACAGAGCACAAACTAGAGCCCAGAACACTGCAACAACCACTAGAATCAACAACAACCTGAAACACCAAATCTTATAATGCATACGCTACTTGACTATATAGAAATCGCGTGTATACGCGCTTTCACCAGAGACAACCCGCGTACAAATCTAAAGATAATTACTTATACCTTCACTGTCATATCCAACCCAAGCCAAGCCGCACAAACCGATAACCAGCAATACTAGATCTTCCCACTTCATCAAACATCCATTCCTTGTAGCCTTCATTTGCCTAAGGATCTTCTCCTTATATAGGTTAGGCTTCTCTCAATACCATGGTCCAAAACCATGTAGAAACAATACCATGGACCTGATACCTAGGGTCGTCACTTCGAACCAAATACCATGGATCAATACCATGGACCAAATACCACGAACCAAAACCATGTACGTGCTTTTCCTTCTATGAACCTGCGTGTATACGTATATGCACCTTTTGCTCCGCTAACCTGCGTATATACGCACTTTCATCACGATCAACCTGCGTATACCTCTCTCTTGACCTGCTGCATTCTGATCTGTCATCTGATTAGGTTGCCATCACCTGTATCAAACCTCTGAGTGAGTTGCCATCAAGGACAACACCTGTATCATAATGCCAACATCTGGGTTGGTTCCTTTGCCTCTCACTTATCTATCATACATAGAGGAAATCCCAAATTGCTTTGATTGTTTGTTTCTAGGATAGCTGTCAATCCTAGAGGGCTAGCAAATTGAAAAGACACTAGCTTTCTTGGAAATAGCTACCATAGAATCAACAACTGGAACAGATAGTAGAGGAAGCATGTCGCCATGCCCCAGAGCTAGAAATTGTGATAGACCTACCAGTAGGAGTGCGAATTCACATATTGGCTAGTAGATTCCATGAGGCAAAGGAGGAAGCAATGAGGATACAGCTGGACCTAAACCTTCATATTTCCAGACTACGATTAAAGGCATAGTTATCCACGCCCCCAAGAAGTTAAGGAAAAGTGTGCTAGCGCTATCCAAAAGGGGCTGGAAGAAATAGGACAGGCAATGTAGGATTGTCCTATAATGCTAGAAGAATCCCTCGCGATCCTCGCTTCCTTACAGGAGGGCCCCACCATATAGCTCCTAGAAATAGAAGTGCAGGAGCTCCAAGTGTAGTATGATAGTGTGCATGAAAAAACATAGACAGTTGTCCTGACTCAATGGTTAGTGAATCTACAACAAGCAAAGGCATTGATGGAATAGGTGGATGCCATGCGACAGAAAGAGTAGTACTTAAAGTGTGCATCCAGTTTTGGATTGATGAGGCCTTTTGCATCACTGCCGATATCGAAGAAAATCTCGCACAAATGAAGGTGATGCATGCCTTAAGATAGGGATCTACCGCTGATAGCGAGCATTCGACAAAAAGAGTAGAGCAGATCCAACAGGCAGTAGAACAGTGCGTTGCGGATCTTCACGCAGCACAACCACAGTTGGAGGGGCTTTGTGCCAAGATCACCACACCAATAGAGTGACTTGGGATGAGTCACGATGATTGTGTTGGGGGCCTATTGGGCATGGGATCCCCCGTAACAGGTTTTGGGGCTTAAAGCCTGAGTTTTGGTCAATTGTATTATAAGACTCCATGAAGTATGGGTGCGGAGTGAGAAAGTCTAGGATGAGTCATAGGGTTGTCCACCTTAAGATTTGTAAAATAATGTAAAGTTGTGTTGGCCTACCCATGGTCCATGGACCATGGGATTGTATAAATAGAGCGAGGCTCTAAGTGTAAAGATAGTTTTTTGGAGGAAAGCAAGGAATAGATAGATGTGAGGGCATGGTTAGACGATAGAAGTGGTCCTCAAGTGTATTGGGTCATAGTAGTAGGAAGGGGCTCTACAGTTGAGTGCGCAGAGGCCTAGTAGAGTCTGTAGCTAAGTGCCCAGTCCCCTGTAGCTGAGTGCGCAGGGCAGAGTCGAGTCTGTAAGTGGGATTGTAATTGAAAAGGAATACTAATAAAGATAAGTTTTGATTCAGAATATTGTGCATCTATGTTTATTTTTATCTTTATGCATTTATACTGTTTATGATTACACGCACTTACCTGAATGTTGAATGAAGTAATAAGAATATTTGGTTGCAACAAGTTAAGTTAAGCACTAATATAATAGCGAAGTAAGAATAGAGATCAAGGTAGTACTTTCTTCGTGTCCTTACAGAGTTGTGCGGAGGTAGTGGAATAGGTTGCAAAGGATAGACAGCTACGCGGAGTAGCACAAGTGCAGGTTTGAAACGAACCTCCAAAAACTACATCAAGACATCCCTAGGGTGCAGAAACCTGGTTCCAGCACCCTCCCATACTAATTCGAGTGAGACCTCGGTTTGTGCTCTGTGAACTGTTGCTGAAAGTTCCAGTAGTACTTGGATTTTCTTGGCTAAATCACTTCCGAACCTAGGTCAGGACCCACTAAGCCAACAGATGGATTGACCATAGGTTAACTACCCCTACCCTTTTTATAGGTTGCCCTAGAATGGTTTCTAAAGACAATCTTGATATCCTCATAGGGTAACTAGTCTATGTCCCTTTCTGCTAACAAGTGTAGGTGTTGGCTTGAGGGGGCCTAACCTAGGTTCAATGTTAATTATCAAAAAAAATCCCTACACTACTGGCCCTTTCGGCATCAGCCCATGGAGCACGGACCGAAGTCTCATCCGAAGCAGTATTGGGGGATGCTGGAACCAAGTTTCCACACCCTAAGATGGTCATGATGTCGTTTTATTCCCTTCATTCCTGCCTTCATGTAGGTCACTTTTCTCTAGGGCTTGGCAGACAAGCCCTCTATTTCATTCTTCAATACCTCCATGAAAGGGTACAACTGAACTTCACACAACCCTAACCCTCGATCTAGAAACTTTCGCACTGCTAAGGCAACGTACTGTGCAGATTCCTTAACTAGTCTAAGTTTCTTACTTATCTTATTAGATACTCACAGTTAGCACTACGTAGACAAATATTATTATATGCATTCAGTTATCTAACTTAATCATACACATTTGTGCATCACATAAGCATTATAAAGGAAATTCATACATGAAATGATAAGATGCATTAATTGGAACAACGACAAAGAAATTGCAGAATCATTCTATTTATTAATCTCTTCCAAGTGATTACAGACTCTATCCACCCTATGCACACAGCTGCAGGGGTCCACGCACTCAGCTGTGGACTTCTACCGTAGGCCTCTACGCACTCAGCTATAGAGCCTCTACCTATGCTATGACCTGAAACTTAGATTTCTTACTTTAGAGCTATGACTCTCTTACCTTGCCTTATGTCTCTTCAAAACTACTTAGAGCTTAGCTCTTTTTATACAATCCCATGGTCCGTGGACCATGGGTAGATCTCTTAGAACTGACTTTACTTTACAAAACTAAGGGCGGACAACCCTTTATGACTTATGACATCTACACACTCTGCAACCACAAAATGTGGAGTCTTTACCATTTTATTACAAAATTTGACTCAATCATGGGATTTTAGTCCTAGAAATTTCCTTTGGGCGATCCCATTGCCAAGAGGCCCCAAACACAAACATCATGACTCGCCCTTGATTCACTTGGTAGGTGCGAAGATCTTTATGTGAAGCTCTTCTAGCTCGACCCATATGACCCCAACTTTGGTCATGCACTGATTTACCACCTGCTTTGCATTTGTTATCACCTAGATTGATGTGAGGTTGAAGGGAGGCAATGCCAAGGTAACCACAAACCAAGCTTAGCCAAGTAGCTATCCCTACTAGGCTAGGAAGTGGCTCTCTCCATAAGGATCTCAGTGAAGATGACTGAATCAAGTAAAGGATTTTAGGCTAGGTATAGTAGCACAAAAGTTTTGATTGGATTTTGTAGGGGTTTTGCGAGATCAGGAGGAGCTGGGAAGTTTAGATCTAGAAAATTAGGTAAAAAATGTAGGGTGTTCTATGGGGCAAGGTAGGCATAGGCTTTAGCACTCTTGGGCTTGATGGGGTTAGATTTTTTAGATTGGTGAGAAGCTAAGAAAGGCATGTGACAATCATGGATCCTTCCTGGACTACAGAAAACATGAAATGGTGAATGGTTTCCCAAGGCAGAGCACTAATGCAATGGATTCTACCTATCAAACTGGAAGTAATGAAATGATTCATGGAATACATAAAACATATAAACATATAATCACAGCAGAATAAACTGTACTAGAACTCCATATCACAGGGATCCCATAAAAATAGCTACAATTCTTATTAATTTCCTGCCAAACTACTTACAGAGGTGTACAATCAAGCTCTGAGCATCCACACTGAGTCCAACTAGTAAAATGATTGAGAAACTACATGATGTAGACCTAAAACCAAATAATCCTAGCCTCAGGGGTCAAATCCATGAGAGGAGGAGTAGTTTCACAAAATACTGAACTAATAGCTAAAGACTAGGGTGGTCAAAGTGACTCATCCCTAATATGAAGCAAACTAATTCATTACATGCCACTTAGGCCATTCATTTGATGTATCTACCCTAGGTAACAAAAAAAAACTTCAATTACATCATAATTATGAATTACATCAGTGAAAAATTAAAATCCCACAAGTGAAAAGTATTTTTTGACAAAAACAGTGAAAATTTTGGCTATCTGTCAAATGCGTAGCGCTAGTGTCAAACGCGCAACGCTTGAAGGAAGTGTGTAGAGCCATCTTCGGGGTGAGTTTTGAATGCCTTATTGGTGTCTAAATCTAGCTTAGGATAGCTCATTGGAACGCGTATCCTGTCTAGCTTCTAAAAATGCCCCTAGTTTCCAAATTGAGCTTGATTTGCCTCTCCAAAACTACAATCTCCCAAGACTGCTCAAACACGCAGCACCTAGCTCAAAAAATAGGCAGAAACATGATTTCTAGGTGGTCTTTTTCCTTTTCCACCTAGTAGTTTTGACTTTCAAATCTGGAAACATGTTTTTCTTGACTGTAAATGGTATTCTAAATCCAATGGTGGTGGCCATTCCTCCAAAATATGCCCCAAAAAAGTACGCAACGCCCTAGGCACTGTGCGTTTGACCAAGGGACTGATACAAAAATTACTTGGAGAGAACAAGAAATACCCAAAAGAAAAAAACTGAGTTCAGGGTCTTTAAAAATGGTTGACATAGCTGATTTTAAAGGTGACTAAGCATGGAGTGAAGCCTCCACCAATAGGTCAAGCTTGTCTTTCTCCTTCTGATGAGTTAAGGCCTCAATTTTTGGATGAGCCCTTTTGAGCTTGGCTCTAGTAATTTTGTTTCTCATGGCATAGTATTTCGCCATTCTCCTTTGAACCTCCGTATCGCTATTACCTTTAGATAACAAGTCCTCAAGATGAGTGTTAGCCCTCTCAAGCCAATATTCTGAGTTCTCCTTCCCCATTATGCCAAATTATTCATTTAAGGTGAGTTGGTTGGCAAGTTGAGCTTCTTTTTCTCCTTCAGGCTCCAAATCTCGCTTTAGGCCTCTAGTCCTAGGCCTCCTCTTGGGCATTTTTTCCTCCATGGGCTCACCATAGTCACCATATGCTTCCACAAGTTGGATTTTAGTCTTTTCAGCTTCCCTTTTAGCTTTGATGAGCTGCAATCCATAAGCTATGCTTTGTCTCCATTTGCCTATTTTCCTGTTCATAATAAGATGTTGGCATTATGATACATATGTTGTACTTGATGGCAACCCACTCATCTCATACGATATATTATAGTGCAGCAAAGTTATTTTCTTTTTCACGGACTTTCATGCAGAGAAAAGTTCATGCACTTTCATGCAGAGAAAATTTCCTTTCACATAGAGAAAAGTTCACGCACTTTCATGCAGAGAAAAGTTCCTTTCATGAAGAGAAAAGTTCATGCACTTTCATGCAGAGAAAAGTTCCTTTCATGCAGAGAAAAGTTCACGCACTTTCATGGGAAATCTTATGGTTGGTTCATGGTATTAGTCCGACAGTTTTTGATCCTATGGTTTTGGTCCGTGGTATTGCATCCAAA